>JAVJIF010028608.1:0-10138 GCA_038442645.1 Agave tequilana
AATCCTTTGTTGAAGCTAAACACCTACTAAGATCTTGATCACAAATCTGAGACTACATAAACACAAGATCATTAGTATTATAACTACATGAGTTAATCATCATCAAAACTAGAGTGATGGGTCTTGGGCCAACACATAGAGGACGACAAATTAAACCCAGACACCCTAGCACACCAGAGAGACATTAATTGTTATTATTATAGTGGAATCTACTCTCTCTCTCTTCTCTCCCCGTGGTTTTACCTTTCGGTTTTCTACGTAAATCTCTGTGTTTGTGTTGATTTTCTGAGATTCGCTTTACCTATCTCCGTAATTTTGATGCATGGATAATTCCGTAAGAATAAATTACTCATGACACAAATATTTCAAAAAGCTGTAATGAAAGGTGCATACTAAATTCTTAAACAAATTTTATTTATATCGATGATTCTACTTTTGTGGTATAATATGCGCAAATTCTAGTGCCTATATAATTAGTCGAGAGAAAAATTCTATAACAATAATTGTTTAATCTGATTGAGGGACCAAGATACAAAGTCTACGTCAAGATGAAGCAAGACTAATATTCAAAAACAATTAAAAAAAGTTAGTTTTTAGAAAAGGAATTTTCTAATTTAACCCATAAATAACTTGGAAACATCCTAGTCTAGTCTTCTAGAGAGAGGGTCCACTCTGTTCCCATTCTTCCTTCTCCCCTCCCCAACTTCCTCTAAAAAAAAATTCAATTTTCGCCTCTGATTTCTTCATCGATCAACAACAAATCAAGAACCCCAAATCCCCAAAGGAAAAAAAATTCTCAGCCATGATCCAGCTCCTCTTCAGCCTTCTCGCGGCCGAGGTGGCCCTCGTCTTCGTCCTCCTCTTCAAGACCCCGCTGCGCAAGCTGGCCATCATGGGCCTCGACGCCTCAAGCGCGGCCGCGGGCCCGTGGATGGTGAAGACGGTGGCGGGCACGGTGGTGGTGTGCTGGCCTCCAGCCTTTACAGCATGACTGAGATCAGGAGCCGCTCCGAGGAGGGCGGCGTCGGCCTACCCCCACCGACCAGGTTCTCATGAGCCGCCATCTCCTCGAGTCCTCCCTCATGGGTAAACTTCTTGGATCTTGACTTGATCTGGGTTTCTTGAGATTTGTGGCATTGTTGATTGGTGCCATTCTTGAATCTAATGCTTGATAAATTTGTGACATTGTTGTTGGATGGGTTTGATCTGATGCTTGCTGAATTTTGATTTGGATGGTGGTTACTGAATTTGGTTGTTTTAGGGGATATCTTGATGATTGCTAGTGTTTGAGTCTTGATAATGATGGTTTTTGGAGAATAATCATCATTTATGGTTGATGTTTTATTTGGGGTTATTAGATATATGTTTGCAGCTGTTACTTGTTGATGAGGGAGAACCATGAAGCCATGAATTATTCCTTCTTGTGCAGTACAACTGTTGTATATGAAAAGCATTTGATTTCATTATAGTTCTCTTTTCCTTATAGATTTTGGAGAGGTTACCCGTTAAGGGAAAGAGTCTGCAGGTAGATTGTGTGAGAAATTATGTTGTAGTGGTAAGGATAGGGATATGAAATATGATAAGAATATCTGGAAAACAAATCTTGAAAATTCAGGATATGGATATGTGTGGGTACATTGATATTAAATCAAGGAATGAAAAGTCACAACATCGGACATATTGTATCAGTTTGCTCGCAGATAATATGAAACTGTTGAGTTTTATGGGTCCAGCTGATATGGTGTTAAAATACTGCCAATAATGACAAAACTCCTGATACAGATGCAACATTGAATAAAATTATGTGTATGTGAATTACTATCATTTATATATATCACGGATTTGTAAGTAAATAATGGTTGAGAAACACAAAAACTCTGGTGATGTAATATATTTCCTAGTTATATCATATATGAATCAACAATCACGAAATGTTCATAATTCTTTAGTAAGAAAGTGGATAAATCATATAATGCATGTGCAAATAAAATATTATTTGTGAGCCTATTATTTGTACATTAGATTTTAGCTTCCTAGTCTGGATACAACTCTGGCAGTTAATACCATATAGCACATATTATATATTTTAGGATATTCTATATTTATCTAGCAAAGTATTCATAGAGTATTGGCAGTGGCAGAGCCAGGGGCAGGGGGCACGTGCCCCCCATCCCATCGGAAAAACCTTTAGGCCTTTCATTGTGCCCCTCAGGCCCGCCGCCAGGTCGGATCCAGCCGGGCACGACCTGGTGGAGACGGTGTCCCCTTATAACATGTCCCTTTGGAACGTTGCGGTCTCCCCTTTCATCAATTCCCTGTGGACCCACAACATTGCCATAATCACCTCTCTTCTTGACGAGCCCTCGAACGGGCTCGTCAGATTCTTGATTCGCGAGGAGGGCCGTCTCTATTCTGTCGCCACCTTTAGCGATCTTTTATACACCGGATCCGATAGCAAGACATTCGTGTGTGAAAGAACCGCACAGAGTTCTCTGGGTTCAAGTCCGACAGCGGTCTCATGAAGGCAATCGTCATTTCCGGCGAGAGAATGGCCACCAAGACGACAAGATTCGCATATGGAAGGTCTTGCCCAAGGACCCAACAATATACACGGGCGTTGGGACTCTCCCGAAGCTAAAAGGCTTTCTCAAAAGCTCTATCAACCCCTCGAGCTATATTGAAGTGCGCAG
The DNA here is from genome assembly GCA_038442645.1 of Agave tequilana. Classification (NCBI taxonomy): domain Eukaryota; kingdom Viridiplantae; phylum Streptophyta; class Magnoliopsida; order Asparagales; family Asparagaceae; genus Agave; species Agave tequilana. The sequence goes on from JAVJIF010028608.1 coordinate 2,691, forward strand.
GCATAGCCACACTATCTGGCTGCGTCATTTCGACGTTGTGTCCTGCCTCAGCCTCGACGAGAAAGTGGGTCTCCTCTACTCGGGCTCGTGGGACAAGACTGTGAAAGTGTGAAGAATTTTAGACTCCAAGTGGCTCGAATCAGTGAGCACCACGATGATACAGTCAATTCGGTGGTCGTCGGATTCGACGGGCTTGTTCGGTCAAAGTGTGGAGGCGGGAGGTCAACAGGAAGAATGGGGCTACGAAACACGTGCTGGTTAAGGTTCTATTGCGGCAGGAGAGCGCGGTGATGGCATTGGTGGCTTCACACGCAGTCGGTATCGTGTACTGCGGATCTGACCTGTTATTTTGTGCCCCCTATCTTTGAAATGCTGGCTCCGCCACTGAGTATCGGAGTATCCAAATATTGGATATGGTTACATCTCCATGATTGAATTATATGTGTAACATAGACCTTGACCATTTGATATGTTATCTGGTATTTGGAGCTGCAGAAAACATGTGGGTTCCAATGTGACAGTCTCCTTTTATTTTTATTTTTATATTTGAAGAAAACTGTAGGGCGGCTTTCTGCAACTTCATACATACTTTTCACTTATGGGATGAATTGTGACTTCCTAAAGGAATTTGTATTGTTCTGTTTGGATCTTTAGTAGTACTCTTGTGGATACTAAAGAATTAGACTAGAGAAGCAAGTCTGGCTTAATGAATCACACAACATTTTCTATTGTGAAAGCATAATTCACTCTAGAATCCTCTTCCTGTGAAGCTTTGCCACTTTGACCTTGAGAAACTTATAATTTTTAATCCGTCTGGACCTTTAACATTATCAGATTGGTTCTCAAGTCCAACCCTATTCAAATCGACCAGTTCCAGATCTCTCTAACCAAACTGGTCCGTCCCAAAGGTGTGTTCAAGTCCATTTCAGAAAGAACGTGATGTTTGGCTACATTCTTTGGAGCTTATTTAGGGAGCAGAACCACAAAAGCATAGTTGAGAGAACCATGAAATATGCCTTTCTCCAAGGGAATGTCTGAAGACCAATCCATTTCCTAAAAAGAGAACATTTCGACATTTTTGAAAGTTGTTTGCCATGTATGCTTATAAGTTGCACCCTAAAAGTTTTTTTTTAACATCTTTTAATATTGAAAAATGTTGAAAATGTTGTTTGCCTTGTATGCTTATAAGTAGGACATTTCAATATTGAAAAATGTTTGATTTTTCTATTCAGTTATGTGGCTTATATCCCAGTTAAAATTTTTAATTCAGCGCATATCTGTTCCAATCCACTTGTGGAATTGTCAGCCTTTCAAAAGTTAATGAGTTCTTTCACCAATTCAAGTGGTTATCCTCACACTCATCTCAAAGTTAGATCTCAATTGATGCAATTAACTTCTGTGAGAAAGGGATGCAATTTTTTGAATATATAAGGTGATATCAGACAAGCTGAAGGAAATTCCTATTTGATTTAATGACTTCATTTGGAAGATGCAGAAAGAAATCAATTTCACCAAGTTGCTTCAACCTTAGGAATGTTATGTATGCTGTATAAACTGCTTATTGCACACTCACAAGCTTCTTATCCTACGTCACCAAAGCGTAATTATCTATTGCAGTGTTATTGATCAATCCTCGGATTGGAATTCTTTCTACTTAGTTTATACTAGGAACATTGGACCACTTCATCAATGAAGTATTAAAAGCCTTTTGATTTCTATTTTCTCAAGGCATCACTCACCAAGCTTTGACTCCAATATTTATTTCTGCTGCGCTGCTGCATAAGGATTCTGGTGAGTTTGTCACCATTATGTCATTAAAGACTCTAGAGCTTGAATATCTTGCTGCACATGCTGAGATTGCCTTTGAACTTGCTGAATGTCTTGATAAAACCCATCATTTCAGCTTGCATGACAGGTTTTCCATGATACTGTTCACTTGCCACTGCTTTGGTTGTTATTAGAGCACGGCACTTGTGGCTCTCATTATTTTTCAAGCAGTACCATAGCTGCAAATAGTGAATGGAGTTGAAGCATCAATCCTTGTGTATTTACGTGGAGAATAAGAAGGAGGTGCTTCTGAATAGTTTATTGATGAAAGTGCTTCCAACTCAAAATTTCAAAGTATTGGGTAAATACAGTGGAGGCAATTATGTACATATCGGTGTTTGGTTTCCTGTACAAGGATATACATAAAAACCATACCCATTAGTTCTTACTGCCGGCCAATGTAGCATGGTCTTTCTATCATGAAGCCATATTGTGTTGGAGACTATGTAGCACGAACACTTCTATCATGGACCAGTGTCGTGTTCGAAACGTGTCCAACACGCATGTCGGACACACATGTTGTGTGTATTTTTAAGAATTTGTCACGTGTCGTGCTATTTCAATGTTGTCGTGTCTGTGCAACATAGGTTGCAGACAATGTTTCTCTCCATATTGTTTTGTACTTACTATCTTAGAATTACTTGCGTTTTATCATGTCAATGCCTATTCTTTTTAGCTACCAGCTTCTTAGCCGCAACTTGTGATGTAGGATTTGAAGATGTTTTCATCAATTTTATTTACTATTTTTGGGTTTAATACTAGTAAAACATGTCTGAATTGATATTGAAACTCTACCAATTAAACACCCCCTAACTTAGAAAAATAAAGATTCCCAAACTAATGTAATCCTTAACCAAGATTTAGAACATCTCAAGAGTTTTGATAATAGATAACTTTACTCGAGTTGTTAGTCATCTCTTCTATACTGTCTTGTGCCACTACGATGCGGTTGAGATCTAGGAACTCTAGAGGGTTATTGTGACCCCGTTAGGAGTGAAAAGCATCCTCTCCACAAATGATAGCTAAGAGCATAGGAGATTCTAAGGAGAATTTTTTTCCTGCACACAGCACATTAGTGGTGGTGGAGCTACATCCTTTTTTTATCTTTGTAGTGGGATTTACTAATCTGATTGTTTAGGGCAAAATCAAGATTACCAATGTTAACTATAGCAGAATCTACACAATCAACATTCATCTAACTGATTTTGGGGGGGGGGGGGAGGGGCGGAACTAAGTGTTGGCTGGGCCGGGCTGCAGCCTGCTCCACTTTTTCATATATTGCCTTAGACCCCCTTCACTTTTTCATATATTACCTTAGACCTTCTTCTATTTTAAATTTTTTTGGGGCAAATTTATTCCTGGTTCTGCCCCTAGGGGGGTTTCATCCAATAGAAAACATTGGTGACTTCAGTTATGGGTTGACACCAATAGTCATTAAGAGATAGATACATTCGAGTTTTCTAATTGACAATGCACCTCTTTATTTTCTCATATGGTCCTTGTGGTGATGATCATATGCATTTTCATATTCATATGTGGCATTAAGATATTTTAAGGTTTCGTTAGCATGGTACAATTATGACATTATTAAAAATGGGTAGAGCCAGAGGCATCAAAATACTTTGCATTGTCTTGTAGTTATGTGTGGTGTTGAAATACTTTGTTTCTTGGAACTACGATACCATTAGAGAACAGAGTTGCATTGTCATAAACATATGTGGCATCGACATATTTTCAAGGGTTTACTATCTGTTTCATGGAGTTCTAACACCATTATATATTGCTTCAAAACGTGTTTGTATATGTATATTCCTGAATTGTGAAGGGGATGTGATGGAGGGAGGGAGGAAGAGGGAGGGAGGGAAGGCAGATGCAACTAATGGGATTATAACTTGAATTCTTTAACTTTTATTGATTAGAACATTGACTCTTGATATTTTACCTTAGAGAAAAGCATAGGTCTCATATGTGTGTGTGTGTATTCTTGTGTCATTCCAAAAGGATTTGAGCCCGGATCCTTCCCACTCAAATTCAACCCTCCGACATTCGAATATAAGATCCACTCCATTGAAGTTGATCTATATTATTTCAAGTATATATAAACCAAAAAATTAAGTGTTTGAATACTTTTGCCCATCCATCAAGTAGGAAAAAAAACGGACGGCCTAAATAGTGAGTTGGTTAGTTTAACGGTGTAGAACATTTGAAACCTAACAAAAATTGGGTTGTAGGGTTTTTAAATGTTTAGATCATAATGAAATGGCTGGATCGAGAGTTTGTATGTCTAAAGACATAGATCTTACCAATTCAATACTTTCGGCTGTCCATTTTGCGTCGCTTGATGGATGGGCAAAAAGTATTAAAACACTTAATTTTTAGTTTATAGATATTTGAAATAATATAAATCAACTTCAACTGAGTGGATCTTGTATTCGAATGTCGGAGGGTTGAATTTGATTAGGAAGGATCCGGGCTCAAATCATTTTAGAAGGACACAAGTCTCTCTCTCTCTTTATATATAATATATATATATATATATATATATATATATAATATATATATATATATATATATATGGGGGGACTTGGGTACATGCGAAAGGATTCAAGCCCGAATTCTTCCCATTCAAACTCAATCCCCCGACATTCAAATACAAGATCCACTTCGTTAAAGTTAATCTATATTGTTTAAAATAACTAAAAACCAAAAATCAAGTATTCTGAATACTTTTTGCTCATCCATCAAGTAGGTTGGACGGCCAAAAAATAACATTTTACTTAGATCTATGATTAAGACATGAATTCTCGATCTGACCATTGATTATGATCTAAAAATTTAAAAAATTTCACACCAATTTTTATTAGGTTTCAAATATTATACAATGTTAAACTAACCAACTCACTATTTCGGCCGTTCATTTTGCGCCTATTTGATGGATGGGCAAAAAAAACTATTCAAAACACTTGATTTTTGATTTTTAGTTACTTTAAACAATGTAGATCAACTTCAACGGAGTGGATCTTTTATTTGAATGTCATGCGATTGAGTTTGAGTGAGAAGGGTTGAGCTCGAATCCTTCACATGTACCCAAGTCCCCCTCTCTTTCTCTCTAGATAAAGATGCAATCATATAAAGATCATGCCTATACACATATACGCACACATATACATACATTCACACACACACACATATAGACTATAAGTCCTTTAGAAGTATAAGGAGATGAATCATTCCATTCAAATTTAATGCTACGCCATTTAAATTGAAGAACCACTCTGTTGGAATTGTTCTACATTGTTAAAAGTGCTTAAATAAAAAATTAAGTGTTTTGAATTTTTTACTTATTCATCAAGTATGTGCAAAATGAACAATTGAAATAGCGAGTTGGTTAGTTTAACGATGTAGAATATTTGAAACCCAATAAAAGTTGGTGTATGAGGTTTTTAAATGTTTAGATCATGATCAAATGGTCGGATGGATAATTGTTTGTCTAAAGCCATAGATCTAAGTAATATGCTACTTTCAACTGTCCATTTTGTGCATACTGGACAAGAAAGCTACAAAACACTCGATTTTTTATTTTTAATTACTTTAAGTAATGTAGACCAACTTTAACGGAGTGGATCTTGTATTTGAGTGTTGTAGCATTGAATTTCAGTGGGAAGGAGTCATGCTCAAATCCTTTCGGAAGTAGCCAAGTCTTTCTCCACACACACACATATGTGTGTGTGTGTATATAAGTAGGAAAAATTCTAGTGAGTATCGAGCTCATAATAAGCTTCGTGCAAACTTCATGTTGAGCCACTCCATGGATGATCCAAACCATTTATCTTGATCTACATACTCTAATTAGCCTAACGCGACTCCATGTCTTTTTTTTCCATGCATTAAGTGGTTACAGAAATATGTTATATTAGTTATAGAAAAAGATGTCATTTGATGCATAAGTAAAAAAGTTCAGAATCACATAATTTTCATCATTAGCTTAATTTGAATATGTAAATCAAGATGAACGATTCAGATCATACATAAGGTGTCTCATGGTGGAGTTAGCACAAACCTTATTGTGAGCCCAGTTTTCACTAGAATACTCCTTATATATATAGTTAAGCCGGGCTACTTCGGAAGTATCAAGAATGTTGATGCTCCCACTTTGGTTTGATTGGTACACTACCCATATGCAAGATCTAAACTGTTGTATGTGATCTGCAAACTATAAATTAGTTAGGAATAAAATTTCACAGATTTTCGTTACCATTTACCCATTCATCAAAGCGACTAAAAAATTGACATTTTGAGAGACTTAAAACTGCTCAACTTTGAGACTACTTTGATGAGGGGGTAAATGATAACGAAAATCTGTGAAATTTATTCCTAACTAGTTTATAGGTAGTAGATCACATCTAACGGTTAGATCTTGCATATGGGTGTGGTGTATCAACCAAATCAAAGTGGGAGTTTGATTTGGGAGTATCGACCTTCTTTACACTTTCGAAAGTAGCCCAGCTCAACTCTCTCTCTCTCTATATATATATATATATATATATATATATATATATATATATGCAGCCATATAGAGATTATGCTTGCTATAGGTCAACCTAGCCACTTGCACAATTGAAATTTGTTTTTCCCAAATAAAGTTCTTACTTATAGTGAGGCATTATGGCTTTTATACATGGTTCGATCGATTCCAATACATTTCGGTCGATTCGTATCGGAATTAGCCAACACTGAGATAGAATCGGTGGTATTAATCAGAATCAATCGGAATTAGAATGGAATCGGTTAGAATTAATGATATCAGCCGATCCATTCTGATTGCGGCAATTCTAACACAACTATTGCTAAGCTACAACAAATTAATTGTATTTTCTTAATTCTACAGCGTAAATATTTGATCGCTTGACAGTGACTTCACACTGTTACATTGGTCTCTTAATATGACACCACAAAGTAGTGGTGTCAAATCTTATTTCGCTTTCAGTGTGTCATGAATGCATTGATTATTCTCAAGCCGGAAGAATCTTATGTTTACACTTGCTAAATATTATAAATACTCTTATGCCTTGCTAACAATGCCCAAAGAGAATTTTGAGGAAAAAATCAAAATTGGTAATTAATCAGAGGAATAATTTGTTAGATTGATTGTTTTAAAAAAACTTGATTTGTTAGAAAAATTGCTAAAATTGGTTAGAAAATAAGCAATAATTTATGTCACTAATATACAAGTAATTAATTATTTATAAAATATTAGAAAATGGTTAGAAAATAGTTATCATAAATATAACTAGTTTGTAAGATTAATTATACATTAGTTTGTTAGATTAGTTATTTAAACTTACATTGTTAAAAAAATCATATTTTCGTTACAAAATGGTTGTTGGAATATAATTAACTAATTAATTTTAAGTAATGTTAGAAAATGGCTAGAAAATGGTTGTCATGAATATAAGTAAGTAAAATAGAATTAGTTTGTTAGGTTAATTGTATTGTAATGACTTTATAAATACCCTATGATTTATGTTTTTTGTATTGTAATGTTTTCTCCAAATGTAATTCAAATTTATCAATTATTCTAAGAAAATATGTCAAAATGCTACTAATTATTTGAATAATTT
>JAVJIF010028609.1:0-60971 GCA_038442645.1 Agave tequilana
AGCCTATAATGGGTCTTATCCTAACGACTACTCTTTGAGGATCTCCTGTATGATAGAGGCTCGCCCATAATAATTGTCGGATCTTAGCAACATGGCTACCTGAGTCATTCAATAGCCTATAATAGGTCCTAACCTGATGGCTACCATTTGAGGAGTCTCCTGGAAGATGGAGGCTTGCCCATAAAGAATACTTGAAGCTCAGCCATGGCTACCCGAGCCAATCAATAGCCCATGGGTTCTAACCATGTTGGCTAACCCTCGGGAGTGTCCTGAATGATGGAGACTCGCCCACAATGACCGCTCAGATCTAAGCCCATGGCTCTCTGTGCTAGCCAAAATCTATGGTGGGCCTACCCTGACGGCTACCCTTACAGAGTCTTTTAAAAGATAGAGGTTCGCCCACAATGATTGCTTGGAGCTCAAACCATGGCTATCTGAGCTTAGCCCATGGCTACTCAAGCCAGTCAACAACCTATAATGGGTCCTACCCTAACGGTTACCCCTCAGGGAGTCTCCTGAAAGATGGAGGCTCACCCACAACGACCACTCGGAGCTCAGTCCATGGCTACCCGATCCAGTCAATAGCCTATATTGGGTCCTACCTTGATGGCTACCCCTCAAGGAGTCTCCTGAAAGATGGAGGCTCACCCACAACAAGCGCTTGGAGCTCAGCCCATGGCTACCAGAGCCAGTCAACAACCTATATTGGGTCCTACCCTGGCGGCTATCCCTCAAAGAGCCTCCTGAAAGATGGAGGCTAACCCACGATGATCGCTTTGGAGCTCAGTCCAGTCAACAGCCTATACTAGGTCCTACCCTGATGGTTACCCCTCGAGGAGTCTCCTAAAAGATAAGGCTCACCCACAATGAGTGTTCGGAGCTCAACCCATGGCTACCCAATCTAGTCAACAACCTATAATGGGTCCTTCCCAGACGGCTACCCCTCGGGGAACCTCCTGAAAGATGGAGGCTCACCCACAATAATCGCTTGGATCTCGGCCCATGGCAACCCGAGCCAATCGGTAGCATATAATAGGTCCTATCTTGACAAGTACCCTTTAGGGAGTCTCTTGAAGGATGGAGGTTCACCACAATAACTGCTCAAAGCTCAACCCATGGCTACCCAAGCCAATCAACAGCTTATAGTGGGTTATACCCTAACGGCTACTCCTCAAGTAATATCTTGAAAGATGGAGGCTCACTCACAATGATCGCTCGGAGTTGGTTTACATCGGGTCCTCACCCTGATGGCTACCTTAGCCAGTCAACAGTTATAGCGGGTCTTATGCAGGCGATCACCCCAACAACATAGCACCGCAGTTGGGATATCTATCACTCGAAGGTAACTTTGCATGTACCGCCATGGGACAGACACTACTCGAGAACATATACCTAAACATTCCAAGTAAAATAGTCACAAGACAATTCAGGCAAGATTCAAACAATACTTTCATTATAAATCACTGCTTTATTAAATGTTTGTTCATTACATTCATTCAAATACAAGCTTGGTTACATCTAATAGGAGTAATACATGATTTATTACATTTCATGCCTTTCTTTGAAAAAAAATAGATACTCTTTTAGCCAGATTTCTGTTGAGATACGGGGAGCGTTGCTCCCCCTATCTTTAGATACTCTCCCCCTTCCATATTTTGCTATAAATACTTGCAAATTCTTAGGCTAGAGAAAACAATTCAGGAGAGATTATAGGCAAGCTATGCTTTAGTTTGTAACTTAGGTTTTTACTTTTTATTTATGTATATTTTCATTTTTTATGTGACTAAGATTAGAGAAGAGTTTCATGGGAGAACGAGAGAGAAGCATGTACTGAGCGTGACATCAGTGTAAGTCTTTCTTCTTTTCTTTCATTATTATTTTAATTGAATCAAAAGTTATTTCTTTTTCTTTATTCTTGTTTTTCTCTACTTCTCTCTTTTATATTTGTAAATTCAAATAACTCCGATAGCCTCGAATTTGCCTTTGCAAGTGCCGTTGATGGCTTATGATGATGGATAGTCATTTCTATGTTAGTGTAGTTTAGACCTTCATTTTCTAGTTTAGAACAGGAATGGGGAAGATTCTATATGTTATGCTTTGATTGCCTTGAAGCTAAGGTACATCATCGATACGGATCAAAGGTATGCTGGCGCCAAAGAGGCAAGTAAGTACTTTTAGGATTTTTCTTTTTTTTCTTTTAATCTTTAGTTTAGATTGCCACCAATCACAACTCTCTTCTATTTACTATTTTTACTTTCTTATATAAACTCATTTTTTTTTTCTGCACCTTCTAATCTACCACTTTCTTCTTAACTTAACAATAGACTTTATTTTTCTTTTCTTTCTAAAGAACAAAGAAGACTTTTAACCATTTCAAGTGAAATTAAAAGAGACTTACAACACGCTTCCATTGCAAGTCCCTCCTTGTGGATCACGACCTGCATAGCTAATCGCTATAGCAGAAGTTTGAGTACCTTTCACTTCTATTCTTCATTTCTAAACTTCTATTTTTTCAATGCAGGTAAATCTTTGATTAAATTTTGGGGTCGTTGCCGATGAGGGACGGTAAGTAACTCTTTTTAATTTACTATTTTGGTTAATTTTCCTCTCTGTTCTTACGTACAGGAGGAGACATCAAGGAAATTTTTGCTGCAGTGGATATATAAGTGGCCCTGTACTCTGTTCAAAAAAGCAGAGCACAAAAGCCCTCAGATTTGCTGCGTTCCTGTGGTAATCTGAGTGAACTACTAACCTGTATTTTTGCAAGTTGGTTGAATTAAAAAGTTTAAATTTTTGTAGCTATTTATTTTCTTATTTAACTTATTGTACATACTTTCTAACCTCAATAGTAACTTGGTGTTTGTAAATATTAAAAATGGTTTAGACTTTACATTTAGGCACGTATCTCTTACAGAGATTTAAAAAAATTGTGATGGAGTAAGTTTTGAGAGATATAAGCTAGCCAAGAAGGAGGCTAAGAAAGCTATTCAGATTGCATGAGTTAAAGTGTATAAATAAATGTATGAGAAGTTGGACACCAAAAACGTTGAGAAGAATATATATAAAATTGCTTGAATAAGGGAAGAAGACTATAGACTTATGTACTATGAGGTGTATCAAAGAGGAGAATCAGAAGGTTTTAGTTCGAGGTGAAGAATTAAAAAAGATGGAGAGAGTATTTTGACAGATTGTTCAATGTAGTTCTACTTAAGATTTGGGTGACCTTACCATTCAGTGAAAGGATATGAATCGTAATTATATGCGCAGAATTAGCGAATCTAAAGTTAAAGAGGCCTTGAAGAGGATGAAGTTAAGAAAAGTTATTAGCCCAGATGGAATTCCTATTGAGGTATGGAGATGCTTAGGAAAGATGGGCTGAGATGGTTGACAAACCTCTTTAACAAAATCTGGCTAACTAAAAAGAAGCCAAGTGAGTGGAGAAAGAGTACCCTAGTACCTTTCTATAAGAACAAAGGTGATATCCAGAGTTGTCCAAAGTATCATGGAATAAAACTGATGTGTCATACCATGAAGCTTTGGGAAAAGGTAATTGAATACAGGTTAAGTCAGAATGTTAAAATATTACAGAACCAGTTTGGGTTCATGCTGGGGTGATCGACGACAAAGGCTATTCATTTGCTTCGTCAACATATAGAGGGATTTCGAGAGAGGAGTAGAAATTTGTATATGGTCTTTATTGATTTAAAAAAAAAGCTTATCATAAGGTGCAAAAAGACGTATTATGGTGAACATTGATGAAAAAGAGAGTTACCATCAATTATATATTGACATAATCAAGGACATGTACGACAGAGTAGTGGCAAATGTCAAAACTTGTGGAGGCATAACAAGTGATTTTTCTTTCACAATTGGATTGCATTAGGGATCTGTATTGAGTCATTCTTATTTATCATAATAATGGATGCTAGAGCTATTCAGGATGAGATACCATAGTTTATGCTATTTGCTGATGATATTGTCTAGTCGATGAGACGAGAGCTAGGATAAATGCCAAATTGGAGCTATGAAGGCAAACTCTAGAATCTTGAGGTTTTAGATTAAGTAGGGCCAAAATGGAGTATATGGAGTGCAAATTCAGTAAACAGGGAATCCAAGATTAGTGTTGTGATACAAAGCGGACAAGGAATACCGATGAGCAGTCATTTTATGTACTTGGGCTCTATTATCTAAAAGGATGAGGAGATCAATAGTGATGTCAACCATAGGATCCAAGCCGGTTGGTTGAAATAGAAGAGTACAATAAGAGTTTTATGCGACCGTAACATTCCGTTATGGCTGAAGGGAATATTTTATCGGCTGCTATTAGGCCACTTTGTTATATGGCACAAAATGTTGGGTGATTGAGGTTTTACCTGCACACAAAAATACAAAATTTCAGAACTTTAAGAATGGAATGTGTAAGTAATCATATACTACTGCTATAGCAAGTATCTATGCGGGTCGTGATCACAAGGAGGGACTAGCGATGGAAGCATTTTAGCAAGTACTCTTTTAAGTTACATTCAATGGTTACAGATCTTCTTTTAGTTCTTTAAAAGAAAAGAGAAAAATGGAGTTACAGTTAAGTTAGTAGAAGGTGGTGATTGAGAAGGTGGAGAAAATAGAAAATAGATATATACAAAGAAATCGAAAAGAGTGATAAAAGAGTTGGATATTGATGGTTTTAATGATCTAAACTAAAATAAAAGAAAAGAAAGTTAAAACCTAAAAACTTACTTACCTCTTTAGCGCCTGCTTACTTTTGACCCGTATCGACGATGTAACTTTGTTTGAAGGCGAGTGAAGTATGACAAATAAGATCTTCCCTATTCCCGATTTTACACTATAAAATAAAGGGGCAAGCTACACTACTATAGAAATGGATATCCATCACCATAAGCCATCAACGGCACTTAAAAGGGAAAGGCAACTTCGAGGCTATCGGAGTCATTTGGATTCACAAATACAGAAGACGGAAGCAAACAAAAACAAGAATAGAAAAGAAAAAAAAATTCGATTCGATTAAAATAACAATGAAAGAAAATATTACTTACACCGGTGTCACTCTCAGTACAAGATTGTTCCCATTCCTCCATAAAAATCTCCTCTCCTCTCAGTTACATAAAGAAAATAAAAATTACATAAAAGAAAACTAAAAACCTAAATTTTGACATACAGAGTAGCCTAACTTCTACTCTCTGCATGGTCGTCCTCCTGCCTCTGATGTGTGGGGGCATTTATACGATAGAAATGAATAAGGAAATGAGTCTAAAGATAAGGGGAATTGACTATTTCTGAATTTGAATTCTCCCCTTATCTCCAAACTTGATTTGATATGGATATTCAGTTCTAATTTGCAGCTTGTTGGCATATTGATTGTTGAATATAACTTATCAATGACAGAATTAGAAATAGTGATCAACTTAAGAGTTGTAGCCCTTTAAGTCCTCTTTCTGGATCATCTTGAATCATCAGATGTGAGTTTCTTTAGCGAAAGTTATGATTCAAATACTAAAATGTATCCAGTCAGAATCTGAGTCAAAATTGCTTCATCTCATTCTTTGATCTTCTCTCTATCCATTTACCCCTTTAGATTTGGACTCTTTATTTGACGTTATCCTCGGTTGATCTTAACTTTAACTACTTAATTCACCAAAAACTAAATTTAACCAACTGGATTTGGGATCATCCTCCTCTAACCAAATAGATCTAGTTAAATCTGAATTTAACTGATATTTATTTGATTTTATCCGCTTTCTCTCCATGATTATCTTCTGCAAAATAGACATTTAAGACAAGAAATTTAGCAAATTTATTACATGATAAATGTGAAAATGTAAAAAGAATAATGCAATAAATGTGTTCAATCACACCCCCCCACACCTATCTTTTGCTCGTCCTCGAGCAAACCAACAAAACTAAACCAAAGATTATTAGACCACTTTCGCAAATCACGCGATTGCACTAAGCATGTGTAACAAGCCATTAAATCTCTAGGTTTTCTTAGAGGACGAGTTTTGTCTCGTGAGAGTTTCAATGGATTGCACCACAAAATCCATAAAAAAAGAGAAAATTGTTAGTATTTTGAAAACACATTTTGAAAGAGAAAATATTTAAAATATTATTGTAAGAATTAAGTAATTTATAAGTTATAGAAAAACTGAATTTTTCATTCCTAAACTTAGTCTCTATTCAAAAATTTATTATCAATCAAAGTAAGGAGTCAAATTGTACTTCTCATCTAGTCTATTACTTTATCCTAAATCATATGCACCTTCGTGACCGTGAAATTTTACTAAGCGCTTTTTAACTCTAACTCTTACGCCTTATTTATTTATTATTATTTTATTTTTTTGTGGTATTATTTCTTAGTTCTATTAAGCTTTCTAATCTGCCAATGTAGCGAGCCTTTAATCGGTGACTCCCAAACCAAACAGTCTTAGGGTACCGGGTAAGAAGACACCCAAAGGACTTAAGGACTCGAGCAAACAAGGCCACAAAACGAAGGATTTTATTATATGAACTGCCTTTAGGCGTGAATACTTATTCTTTATGAGGCACAAATACCCAGCTTACTTAGAGGATATATATATATATATATATATATATATATATATATATATATATATATATATATATATTTCTTTCTTTCTCGTTTTTTCTTTTTCTTTTTTTTCTTTTTTTTTAATAAGGCATAAGAATCTTTATTTTTGAACCTAAAAGTGTGTAAGTGTATAAAGCATGCATATATTATCAAGGTAAAGATCAAGACTAAATTACTTTCACAAATTTTCTTCCTAACCTTAGAATCAAACAGATAATCTTATTTTGACCAAGTATAAGAAATCCTAATTATGAATCTCATATTCCTTAAAATTGACTTAATTTCTTACAAAAATATGTCAAAATATTGTTTCTATTTTTCAAAAAGTTTTTAAAAGTAAAGAAAATGTTAATAATAATTTTTTTTATTTTTAATAATAAAAAGAAAACTAAGTTATGTTAAAGCCCTCCCCGCACCTATCTCATGCATTGTCCTCAATGTATGAATTAATGCATAGGTGCATGAAAAAGAAGAAAGAGAAGAAAAATATTACCTTAAGGTGGTGGTTCTGATAGTGATCTGATTGGTCCACGAAATGCGCCCAATCTAATTTGTGTGGAGTTCGGAGGAACCCACCAGAAATCTCTCAAATATAACTCACTAAAATAATGTATATATGAATGATTTTTATTGAGAATTTTACCCAATCTAATTTTCAAAATTTCAAACTAATTTCAGAGTCATTATTATCAACACCTCTGTCCCAAAAATGGAGTATAAAAAGATGGAATGATTGATCTGGAATCAGGAAGGGCATGAACTACAATCGACTCAGGAAAATGACTGAAGTTAAGTAAAGATTTAGGAGTCAAATTTGTTTAAGAAGTGGGTCCAAATCAAGAAGTTGAAACTCAAGTCCACATTCATTTTCCCACAATGGAATCTGACTTTCTATGATTGGTGATTCAAGTTCAAGAATGACAGGTATGAGAGTCAAAACTGACTCTAAAATATTGCTCAAATTAGGTAACAAAACAGGAGTCAATATTGATTCAGAAATTTGAACAGAATCACAAATTTGAGACTCAAGGTCACATTTCTAATTTAGTTCAATTTCATAAAATGAGAACTTGCCATTTGTCAATAGGACTTTCAAAAGTATGAAATTGGTCAAGTTTATATGATGATCATAAAAGGTTAGTGATTCAATTTCCCGATGGACAGGCACATGATCCAATGTGGACTCTGGAGAAGAATTAAAATCAGGTGAAGACACTGAAATCATTATTGAATCAGGAAGTAGAATTGAATTACTAAGTTGAGGTTCAAAATTATTTCATTCTCAAGTTCATTTCAGGAAAGGGATAACTTGCCAAAATGTCAATGTGATTTTCAAATTTGAAGTTTGGGCAAGTTCAAAAGGGTGTGCTGAAATGAAATCTTGTTTTCCAAAACAACATGATTCTTTAGCTTTAACAGAATGGTTAGCGACATCAGGAATGGTCAAAGGGCTAGAATGGAGAGTTTTGACCATTAAATCTATGTCAGGATTATGAGTGATTTGAGCCTGAGTCATGGCTTCAAGCAGCTTTTCATAGTCAATTGGTTCATCATTTTGTTGCGATTAGACTTGAAAAGATGAAGTTTTATTTTGGAATTTGTGGTGAAATTATGAATCCATCAGATTTGTGATTGTTGCTCGGACTCACGCATACTCATTTCCAAGATTGATGGTTTTCTATTTTGAACTGGTGGAACTGAGTACGAATCTTGAAAATATTGTGGAATTAGGGAGGCCTAAAATTTTCGTTCGGCCTCCTGCATGGCTTCTATACTCTTTTCTAGCTCGGATTTTTCTTCAATGGGTTGGTCTAGAAAATGAGTATAGGAAACAAAATCAGAGAATGAATATTGTGAAAATGGTGGACAAGGTAGATAAGGAGGACAAGTTGGTTGAAAATTGGACTCAGAGGAGGTGAATCCCGATTGACTCTATGAAGAGTTGGAATTTTTTGAAAATTATGGTCATAAGATTGGGGGTATGGATTATATTGATTCAGATAAGACCAATCCGGCACACTAGGTTAGTTAAAGTTGTGATATGCCGGATTCATAATATCCGAAAAGAGGTCGGGGTGTAACATGGATTACCATTAAAATTGAAAAAATTATTGTTATAATCCATATCACAAAAGAAATGTCAAACACAAATAAAGAAAATAAACAAATAACAAAACAAATAAAAAGAAAAATCTAACCAGAGTAAGGGTAGATCTTAGACCTAAACGACTCCTAACTGGTTAGACTATCCACGGGTTATATTGCTGAATCTGACCACAAGTTAATCACCAAGTAGGGGAAAGATCGGTGGGAGGTTTCCGTGCCTAAGCAACGGGCCTAATTATGCCAAACTACCAACCTTCGGGGTTTCGCCCCTCAATTCCCAACCTTAGACACCGATTTGATAAGAGTCAAATTCAAATCAACTTTCCCCTTAGGTCAGTCTCCTATATGAGTCTGAGATGTCCCTAGGGCTAACGTCTACTCAGTTTTAGTTAGGCTGACTAGTGAATGAGGATGGTTTGTGGGCTAAAGAAGGGTAATGACTTCCCCACCTTATCTTGTTTATAGGATAAGCCCTTAAGATTGATTGTGCAAAGTGTGTAAGATATAAAAAAGTAACATTCACAAGCAAATATCACCAAAAAATGTTTCCAAAATTATATGCTATGCATAGGTACCTTTTGCTCCAGCACTCTTCAACAGTAATATAAAAATGTAAACGAATTAGACACGTGCCTAAATGCAAAGTCTAAACCGTTTTTAGATTTACAAACATTATTTTATTATTAAGCTTAGAAAATATGTACAGTGAGACAAATAAGGAAATAAATAGTTACAGAATTTTAGCTTTGTAATTCAGCAACCTGCAAAAATACAGGTTAGTAGTTCACTCAGATTGTCACTAGAATGTGGCAAATCTGAGGGCTTCTAGGCTCTGCTTTCTAGAGTAGAGTCCAGGGCCACTTATATGTCCACTGCAGCAAAATTTCCTTGTTGTTAAATCTGTATACTAAGAACAAAGAGGAAAGTTAACAAAAATATAAATCTAAAAAGAGAATAACTTATCGTCCCTCTCCGGCAACGGCGCCAAAATTTGATTGAGTACCTAGACACAAAGATACAAAATTTCAGAATTTTAAGAATAGAATGTGTAAGTACTCAATACTACCGTTATAGCAAGTGGCTATGCAGGTCATGATCCACAAGGAGGGACTAGCGATGGAAGCTTTTTTAGCAAGTACTCTTTTAAGTTACATTCAATGGTTAAAAATCTTCTTTTAGTTCTTTAAAAGTAAAGAGAAAAATGGAGTTACAGTTAAGTTCGGAAGAAGGTGGTAGATTGAGAAGCTGGAGAAAATAAAAAATAGATATATACAAAGAAATCGAAAAGAGTGATAAAAGATTTGGATGTTGATGGTGTTGGTGATCTAAACTAAAATTAAAAGAAAAGAAAGTTAAAATCTAAAAAACATACTTACCTCTTCGGCGTCTGCTTACTTTTGACCCGTATCGACGATGTACCTTTGTTTGAAGGCGAGCGAAGTATGACAAATAGGATCTTCCCCATTCTCAATTTACACTATAAAAGAAGGGCAAGCTACACTACCATAGAAATGGATATCCATCACCATAAACCATCAACGGCACTTGCAAGGAAAGGCAACTTCGAGGCTATCGGAGTCATTTGGATTCACAAACACAGAAGAGGTAAGCAAACAAAAACAAAAATAGAAAGGAAAAAAACTTCGATTCGACTAAAAATAATGGAAGAAAAGATTACTTACACCGGTATCACCCTCAGTACAAGCTTGTTCTCATTCCTCCATGTAAAACTCCTCTCCTCTCAGCTACATGAAAGATAATTAAAAAACCTAAGTTACAAACTACAGAATAGCCTAACTTCTACTCTCTGCTTGGTCGTCCTTCTGCCTCTGATATGTGCGGTATTTATGGGATAGAAATGGATAAGGAAATAAGTCTAAAGATAAGAGGAGTTGACTATTTCTGAATTTGAATCCTCCCCTTATCTCCAAACTTGATTTGATGTGGATATTCAGTTCTGATCTGCAGCTTGTTGGCATATTGATTGTTGAATATAACTTATCAAATAACAGAATTAGAAATAGTAATCAACTTAATAGTTGTATCCCTTTATGGCCTCTTTCTCAATCATCTTGAATCATCAGATTTGAGTTTCTGTAGCGAAAGTTATGATTCAAATACTAAATGTATCCAGTCAGAATCTAAGTCAAAATTGCTTCATCTCATCCTTTGATCTTCTCTCTATCCATTTAACCCTTTAGATTTAGACTCTATATTTGGCGTTATCCTCGGTTGATCTTTACCTTTAACTACTTAATTCACCAAAAACTGAATTTAACCTGGATTTGGGATCATCCTCCTCTAACCAAATAGATCTAGTTAAATCTGAATTTAACTGATATTTATTTGATTTATCCTCTTTCTCCCCGTGATTATCTTCTGCAAAATAGAAATTTAAGACAAGATTTAGCAAATTTATTACATGATAAATGTGAAAATGTAATAAAGAATAATGCAATAAATGTGTGTAATCATTGGGATAAAGAGATATTATGCCCAAAGATGAGTGTAGCAGAGATGTGCATGCTTCGGTTGATGTATGGTAGCACGAGGAGAGATAAGGTGAAAAATGAGGATATTCATACTAAGATAGGTGTAGCCCCTATAGAAGAGATGATGAGAGAAAATCACCTACGATGGTTTGACATGTGCGACATAAACCTACAGATGTGCCAGTCCGGCGAGTAGAGCGTGTCAAATTAGGACAAGTTAAAAGAGTGCATGGAGACCGAAGAAAACATTGATGGAGGTGATACAACAAGATATAGAAGATAAAGGTCTTAATGAAGGCAGATTGCTCGATAAGAATGAGTGGAGAAAGTTGATCCATGTGCCTAATCCAGCGTAATTCTCTATGGTTCATGTAGCCTATCCCAAATACTTGGGACAAGTGGCTTAGTTGTTGTTGTTATTTAGGCATATTTCTATTTTGTTACATTTTCTATTTACTTTTGAAGTGCTCGAGTCAAAGTATGTATGTATAGCATTTAGTATAAGGTTCATTCTCGTATGAAATATTACTTGAGTGTTACTTTTTTGCTATATACTTGTACACTGCACTAAACTGAGTTCAGGGCTTCTCCTATAAACAAGATAAGGCGGAGAAGTTATTACCTTCCCTTATCCCACAAACAATCTTCCCACTTATTAACCCAAGCTTAACTTAAAACTGAGTAGACGTTGGCCCTAGGGACATCTCGAACTCAATAGGGGACTGATCTAAGGGGAAGTTGATTAGAATTTGACTCTTGCTAAATCGGTGTCAAAGGTTGGGTATTGATGAGGCGAAACCTCGAAGAATAGTAGTTTGGCATAATTTGGCTCGTTGCTTAGGCACGGATACCTCCCACTGATCTTGCCCCTATCTGGCCGATTAACTTGTGGTCAGATTCTGTAATATACCCCTGTGGACAGTTTAACCAGTTAGGAGTCGTTTAGTTCTAAGGTCTATCCTAACTTAGGATAAATTTTTCTTTGTTTGTTTGTTTGTTTGTTTGTTTGCTTGTTTTCTGTTTTGTTTTTTGACATCTACGTGATACGGATTACAACTATAATCATTCCAATGTATATGGTGATCCATACTTCACACTGACCTTTTTTGACTCGGATACTACCAACCCTGTTTATTATTTCTTTAACCAACAAAGTATGCCGGATTGGTCTTATTCGAATCAATATATGCCCCAGTCCTAATATTATGAATAAGACTGGAACAATCATCACCACTCTTCACATAGTCAGTGGGGATACAACTCATCTGAGTTACATGGTCAACCACCTTACCAATATCCTGCTTCATATACTCTTTTTCCCAAGCAACCAATAAAAACCAATTGACAGGGAAAAGAGGATGGAAGCCTTAGAAGAGCTTGAGTGGCGAATTAAAAATATAGAAGACTCAAAATCCTATCAAAATTTTCAAATCCAAGATCCTTACTCCATTTTTCGAGTCCCACAACAAGAAGAAAATTTAACAATTTCAAGCAAACGCTCCCCTTATCTCACTAAATGGCCACAGAAACACGACCAAAGCCGCGTTTCTGCGGCAGACATTTGGCCACTGGGCTAGATCTCAGGGAGCGTTCCTCCGTTGATCTCTCGTAAGCGTATATCTTCAGTTAGATTCTTCGTTTGAGCTCTGATTTTGCCACTATCCCCTTGATTCTCCCAGGTAACAAAATAAACTTAACTAAGTTTGAATTAGTTGGGGAATTTTTGTAATTATCTTCTCTAATCTCCATTAATCTGCACTTGTAAAAATCAGACTTAAGACAATTAAATAGCAGGGATTATTACTAAATAAGTATGAGAATGTAATAAAAATATGCCAAAATACGTGTACAAATGCTCCCCCACACCTATCTTTTACTCGTCCTCGAGCAAAACAAATAAAAAAGAGTGATAACCTAATCTAACTAACTTTTGTAGGAATCACGATTGGACTTAGCATGTGCAATAAGCCGTTAAATCTCTAGGTTACCCCTCGAGGACGAGTTTTGTCTCGTGAGGGTTTTCAGTGGATGACACCCATAAAATCCATAAAGAAAGAGAAATAAAGTGTCAGTATTTTCGAAAAGCATTTTAAAAGAGAGAAAATATTTGAAGTATTATTGCATTTTAAAAAGAGAGAAAATATTTGAAGTATTATTGTAAGACTTCAATTAACCTATAAGTTATAGGAAAACTGAATTTTTATTTCTAAACATAGTCTCTATTAAAAAATTTGCTATCAATCAAGATAAGGAGTTAGACTGTATTTTCATCTAGTCTATTATTTTAGCCTAAGTCATGTGCATTTTTGCAACAGTGAAATTTTGACTCAGGATTTTTGAACTCTAACTCTTATGCCTTATATATATATTATATAGGAAAATTTTCAAATGAGAAACTTTCTCAAAATAAGCTTCGTGAGAAAATCATATAAGAGAGATTTTATGAATGATCCGAACCATTCATCTTGATCTACATACTCTAATTAGACTACTAATAAAAAATCACGCGATTCCAAGTCTTTTTACCCATGCATCAAGTGACATGTTTATTCTACGGCGAATAAACGTTTGTTTTTGTAACCACTTGTTGCATGGGTAAAAAGACTTAAACTCACGTGATTTTTTATTGGTAGCCTAAATAAAGTATATAGATCAAGATGAATGGTTCGGATCATCCACATGATCGCCGCTATATAGTTTTTCTCACGATCTTCGTGTGAGAAAGTTTCTCACACAAAGACTACTATATATATATATATATATATATATATATATATATATTATATATATATATATATATATATATTATATTGTGGTATTATTCTATTGTTCTATTAGGCTTTCTAATATGCCCATGTAGCGAGCCTTTAGTGGTGACTCCCAAACCGAATGATCTTAGGGTACCAGGTGAGAAAACACTCCAAGGGCTTAAGTACTCGAGCAAATAAGGGCACAAAACTGAGTTTTTTTTTATAAGATGGACCCTTTTAATGCATGAATACATATGCGTTATAAGGCACAAATACCCAGCTTAATCAGAGAATTTTTGATATATATATTTTTTCTTTTTCTTTTTCTTTTTCTTTTTTTCACAAGGCATAAGAATCTTTGTTTTTAAACCCTAAGTATGTAAGTGTATAAAGTATGCATATTTCATCAAGATAAAAATCAAGACTAAATTACTTTTCTAAATTTTCTTCCTAACCCTAGAAATCAAACAAATAATCTTATTTTGACCAAGTATAAGAAATCCTAATTTTGATTCTCCTATTCCTTAAAATTAACTCAATTTCTTACAAACAATAGGTGAAAATATTATTTCTCTTTTCAAAAAGTTTTTAAAAGCAAAGAAAGTTTTTATTTTTTAGAATATAAAGAAAACCTATGTTATGTTAGGATCCTCCTCGCACCTCCCTCATGCATTGTCCTTAATGTATGAATGAATGTTGTAAAAACCGTATATTTTGTAATATATAATAACCGTATTTTAATATGTATTATTATTTTAATTATTGTTTATTACTTTTTACGTTAGGAATATGGCTTGTTATTAATCATGTTAATCATTATGAATTAATTAAATAATTGTTATTTATATATGATTAGTATTATTATTATTTAATCTTATTTTTCTTTTTCTCACCTTTTTGTAATTTTTCTTGAGCCCATGTGTCCATTACCATATAGCTCATTTCCTTCCTTATCTTTTCATTTCCATTTTCATTTTTGTTCATTCATTTTCTAGCCCAATTCTTTGAGCCCATGAAGCAAGTCCGTAATTCATACAAACTCAATTCCTTTTTTATCCTTTTATTTGTATATGAAGCTTGGCCCATCAACTAATCACACACATCTTCTCTTCTTTTTCTTTAATTCATTTATCCTTTCTTTCCATGCTAAGCCCAATCCAAGCCACCACCCCGAGCCCACAATTATTCTTTTATTTTAGATTTCTTCCTTCATTCATAAAACCCATGAAGCCCACTCCCCAGAATCATAACACCAAATCCAAATTCCCTATACTTTTACCCATTAGCTTAACCCATTACCTTTTAACTCTTTACCCGAAACCATTTAAACCAAATAACCCATTTTAACTCATACTCATACCCAATACCAAAGATTCAAACCCAACAACCCAATCTATATCCTAATAAATCAAATTATAATCTTAACTAATAAATAAAATCCTAATTAAACCTAAATCCTATCAACTAATCCCCATAATCTTATTATAATTCTAATCTTAACTACCCAAATCCTAATCCTAACAATTAAATCATAATCCTAATAATTAAATCTCAATCCTAACTAATCCTAACCTATTACTTTAACCTTTCTCCTTTCAATATATGCCACCACCCATCTTCATCTTCCACAATCGAAGCTCCACACCCTCAGCACCCTTGTCAGGCCGAGAACACCCTCCGCTGCCTCCTCTAACACACAACCAGAGCAACCGAGCAGCCAGGCTGAATCCTCCCTTGCTGTGAGTGTCTCTCTTTCTCTCTTTCTGTACATTAAGTGTGGGTTTGTGACTATGTGCAATGTATGTGTCATGAAGTGGTAAAACATTTAGCTTTTAGATTTAGCAGGAGACTATAACTAACCCTATTTGCGTATGATCACTGTAATGGCATATGTATTGGGGTGTAGAACTTTGTGCACCATATTTAATTGATCTGCTACTTCTTTCTGAGTCCGTTTCTAACATATGGCATAGAATTAGTAAATAATTGCAGTGAGGGGGTTTAGTTTATTAGAAAATAGTTTTCTTTTAGTCATATATGATGACTATTTTATTTTAGGAAATTTCATGTTGAATCTAAGATTTTTCTTAACTGTAATTCCTGACATTTTATGCACTTAGCAATTGGTTTAACTGTAAGCATAAAACTGAATTTTTTGTTTATGATCAAAATGCTTGTATTTAAATGGGGGGATTAGCCAGCGAGTGGGATAAGGAGGAATAAAATTGTATTTGCATTGAAAGATTAAGGTGCCAGGATAACGTGAAATGACCTTTATGGATAATTCTCAGTTCTTATAAGAATCTGTATATGCTTTTTATCCATCACCTTTTTCTTCTACACTTAAATGCATGATTGTACATTGCATTAAAGCTTACGCATCAAGTCAAGAATTAAACAATTATTACCATATGATTAAGCAATTATTTATAATGTTTAATTTATTTTTTTATGAATTTCATATATAATCTCACTCAATTAATCTTAATAACATGATTTTGTATAAGTTAAGAAATTATTAAAATACCATGTTTAATCCCTCTTTACATGAAATTTTAATCTCATCCAAAGATTTGATAAATGAATTATATGGATTAAGATTTGTTGAGATATCATGCAAATCCCCCATGATCTAAATAAAAATATATAGGGATAAATTAATACACTAATTAAATTATAAAATTTTTAATCAAATCATTAAGATTTATAAGACAAAAAAAAGAAATTTGTGTAGGCCTGGCCTGGACCCAAACCAGACCCGCTGGCCTGGGCCGGCCTCGCCTTGGCAGGCCCGCCTAGCCGAGCTCGGGCCATGCCTGGCCAAGCCAGGCCCTGATGGGCTAGACTGCAAGGGCACTAGGCATGTGCTCCACAACAAAAAAAAAATTAATTTTCGGACCAAGCCTGGCTTGGCCTGGGCCTGAACCTGGGCCTGGGCTGCACTAGAGCAGACTTGTGCACTACAGATAAAAAAAAAGAAAGAAAGAAAGAAGAATTTGCAGCAAGGCCCACTGGCCTGCTTTTCAGCCCAGCTTTGCATGGGCCTGCTTCTCATGGACCCAGACCGACATGGCAGAACCCAAAATTCAGACCCATTAACTTGTAGAAAAAATTAAAATAATTAGTTAAAAATATAAAAAAAATAGTTTACAATACTTCTACAATCTACAATAAAAATTTTGGACTAATAGCAACATTAATTAGCTTAAACCACCCACTTTAAAGTCATTTTTCTTAATGTTATATTCAGACCCGTTAAGAGATTTTATTGTTTTAAAGCCGTTAAAAATCCAACAAAAATTATAAATTGGTTTAAATTAAATCTTCTAAATTCATGTAATCTAGAGAACCATATTTCCGATCTCCAAACTAATTAATCAAGATTAAAACCACTTATAACTCCCATGTAAAACATCCTTTTAAGAATTCTAACAAATTTCTATTGGAATAATTTATGTAAATCTATCGGGTTCTTAAGATTTCAGTGTTTTGGAATTGTGTTCAAGCCTAGGTGAGTGCTTTTTCCTCCTTCAGTTAAACAAGAATTTTTGTGATAAATGATTTTATCTAGTTATTTAATTATATTATAAAGGTGATTTAAATGATTGAGCTAGTTTTTTAGTATTTAGAAATTTTATAGTTTCATGAATTACCTCCATGTACTACCTGTAGTATATTTATGTATTTCTGCATGTAATAAAGTTCACTTATGCTTTGTAATAGATCTACATGATCACTACATAACATTGATTAGAACTATGCCACTAAAACTCACATGGATGACATTTATGATACCTACCTGATGACTATCATGTCCATGTTAGTTAACTAATGAGAAAAATATTATTATACGGTAACTACCTCATCCTGCTTATTCTATTCACAGATATATATATATATATATATATATATATATATATATATATATATATATATATATATATATATATATATATATATATATATATATATATATATATCCTATTACACATGTATCATGATTACACTATTGACGTTGTTACCATTGTCATTATCGAGTTATCCCAGTAAATTCAGGTAATATGTACATTAAATAATCTTGATAACTAATGACATGATATTAAACAACTTACACTGGGATTGAAAAAATTGATGGAGGAGGCAGCGTCTGTATTTTGGGTAGACCTAGGATATAGTTTGCGCAGCCGAAAGAGGGTTCCACTGCAGGGTTCCCAAGGGGTGATTGACACCCCATCCTGTTCTTGTTACTGTTATACATATTATACACGTTACCTGACTTGTTATACATGTTACCTAACTACCTTGCTGTAGGGCCTGGTTCAGTGCTAGGAGTCTGGGTCGTGATCCCGGGTATGCACGGTACCCACCTAAACAAAGACAATGTCTTCAATCAATCAGTTTCAATAACATACGATCTCGATTGGCACGTGTGGTAGGCATAGTATGGGATACGTCTATTATATGTGACAATTGGTGTTTGCTGACATAATTAATAATGAAAACTGAGTTCATACATTGACATTATAGAGTGAACCCGACATACAATGCATGTTATGATAGACATCTGATTATATTCATGACCTGATGTACACCTGACTATGGCACTGACTGGCTTATTTAAAGTTCATTTATATTTGACATATGTTATTTTAACCTTTTCCTGGACATTTCTTTCATAGTATGCTCACACGTTATATGTTATTTTAACCTTTTCCTGGACATTTCTTTCCCTTTTATTCTTATACATTCACTAGGAGTTCTGACTCTCTGGATTTGCACATCCAGATTGGATGTTTTATTTCATTGATTAAGTGTTGACGAGCTCGTATGCTTCGTGAGGACCCGAAGTTTCCTTATATTCGATTTTGGTATTATTACTTCTCTTTTATTCATGTTGTTTTCTAATTCTCTCTACATCACTTTTAGTTGTCATTCTATTCCTTATTCATATGATATCATGTGTGAACATTTATATATGTTATTGTAGAGATATTAATTTATCATAGTAGATTTTTATAACTTGTTCGAGTTACTTTAGACTTAGCGTGTATACGTGGGGTATTTTCCTCGCGTACATATGTCGCCGACTCTCATCGCGACTCTATTTCTATATATTCTGGGAAGTGGGGCTTGACAAATGCATAAATGCATGAAAAAGAAGAAAGGGAAGGATAATATTACCTCAAGGTGGTAGTTCCGATGGTGGTCGGTTGGGCCAAGCGTTGCTACCCAATCAAAATAATCTGATGGTTCATGAAATCTACCTTTATTAACCTCTTTTCTATTTACATAATTACAATCCTCAATATAAATAGGATCATGAGAGACCCTATCATGAAACTTATTCCCTTTACATTGAAAAATAATCACGGAGTTATTATGGTCTATACCTATGTCCAACAAAAGAATGTGACTTGGTGGAATGGTTGACTTGGGCTCAAGAGTGATAGGTTGGGAAACCATTACTAACTCGAAAAAATTAACTTTGGGTTTGAAGTCATTTCGGTTTAAGAGTTGAGTCCAAATTAAAGAATTTAATTTCATATTCTTTTCCCATTAATGAAATATGACTATCCAAAAGAGGTGTTTTAATTTCAAAATCTATGGATACAGGAATCAATATTGGCTCGGAAAAAGGGTCCAACTTGGGTAAGGATACCGGAGTTAACATAGATTCAAAAATTGGAATTGAATCACAAAGTTGAGGGTTGGGGCCACATTCATTTTCAAGTTCAATTTCATTGAAGTTTTGTCAATGGGTTGATATTGGTCAAGTTCAAGATTTTGTGGTGATATTGAATCTTAGTCAAAGTCTTCAAGATACCATGATTCTTAATTTTCATCAATATAGTCAGAAGTGTTGGGAATAATTAAAGATTAGGTAGGGGGAGTTTCCTCATTCCTACGCATGTTTTTCAATCAACTAAGTCTTACTTCTATCATATTGAAAGGATCGCTTTAGAATAAAGAATCATGGATTCCGTACTCTTTTCTATGTCGGTATATTCTTCTTATTGTGCGACTTAGAAAATAGAGTAAGGATCTTGAATTTGAAAATTTTTATAAGATTTCAAGTCTTCTAGATTTTGAATTCATCACTCGAGCTCTTCAAAGGCTTCCATCCTCTTTTCCCAGTCAATTGGTTCTTCTAATGGGGAAAGGGATATATGAAGTTAGATGTTGGTAAGGTGGTTGACCATATAATTCTGGAGAGTTATATCGCCACTGATTCTGTGAAGAGTGGTGATGATTGTTCTAGTCTTATTCATAAAATTGAGACTAGGGCATATATTGATTCGGATAAGACCAATCCAGCATACTTGATTGGTTAAAATTATGTTATAACTTGTTGGTGATATCCGAGTCAAAAGAGATTGGGGTGAAGTATGGATCACTATTTGCATAGGAATAATTGTGATTATAATCCATATCACCAAAATATTAAAAAAACAAAAACAAAAAGAAGCAAACAAATAAATAAAGAAAAACATAGCCTAAGGTAGGGTAGACCTAGGCGACTCCTAACTGGTTAGACTATCCAAAGGGGGTATATTGTAGAATCTAGCTACAAGCAACGGGCCTAATTATGCCAAACTTATTGACAAAGAAAAAGAGAGTAAAAAGTAAAAATTAAGGTTAAGAGATTTCTCTATTTTCTCACAATTAATCTGCTGTAGCAAAAGCTAAACAGATCGATCCGCAGGGAGAGATGCGATGCAAGCTTTTCGATACGTTCTCTTTATGTAAAACTTGAAAAGAAAAGATGATGGTTATAAAAGAGTTGATTTAAATAGAAAGAGGGATCATAGCCCACTAATCATCTACCATAACCAAGCATTAGTCTATTAAGAATAAATATCATATTTAACAATTAAAAATTAACCCTAGAGTATTGCTACAAATTCAAGCAAGAAAAATAAGACAGAAAGTAAACCCTAATTAATTACACTAAATAAAATTAAACATTAATTTGTCAAAATCTTAAAGTATAGCATAAGAAAAGTTGTTTTAGACTTTAACATTAAGCTATCAAAGTATCTAAGTATATACTAAGAATAACTATTAAATAGTATACCCTAAAGTTAGTTTAACTTAATTCATCACTAATCTTCAAGAATTATTAACTTAACCTAGGGTTTCAAATAGGTATAGAGTTCAATCAATTTATCTTATAGAACTTCTATCTGCCCACTGGTGTGGTAAAGTGTGGATAACTTATGCGTTATGGCATATTTTCACATGAGAGCTTTAAAAGTTCTATTGCAAAAATGTGAGCCATTATCACTAATGATTGCACGAGGGGTTCCAAAGCATGAAAAGATGTTTTCTTTGAAGAACTTGACAACAACTTTGTTGTAGTTTATCTTACAAGGGATGATTTTAACCCATTTGGATACATAATCCACAGCCACCAAGATGTATTTGTGCCCAAATGAATTAAGAAAGGGTCCTATAAAGTCGATGCCCCACACGTCAAAGAGTTCTACTTCTAGAATTAGGTTGAGAGGCATCATGTTATATTTCAAAATTCTATCTATCATTTGGCATCTTGCGCACGTATTGTAAAAGTCGAGTGCATCCTTAAATAAAGTTGGCCAATAGAACCCACTTTGTAGTACTTTTTTGATAGTTTCACAGGGACCAAAGTGTCCACCGCATGCAAGCTCGTGACAAAAGACAAGAACACCCTTTACTTCCTCATCAGGAATACATCTCTAAATTATTTGGTCCGAACAATATTTAAAGAGATAAAGTTCCTCCCATATGAAATATCGAACATGAGACAAGAACTGATATACATCCTGTTTGACCAGTGAGAAGGAGCTTAATTTGTGACTAAGTAGTTAACTATGTCAGCAAACCATGATTTCCTAAAAGTAGCTAAGAGTTGTTCATCATGGAAGCTATCGCTCATTGGCAACTCGTTCGAAGGGGCGTTTGGCATATGAGAGAGGTGATCGATGACGACATTTTTGACACCCTTTTTATCTCGAATTTTGAAATCAAACTCTTGAAGGAGGAGGATCCAATGAATGAGTTGGGCCTTCGCGTCCTTCTTGAGAATTAGGTATCGAAGTGGGGAATGGTCGGTGAATATGGTGGTTTTGGTTCCAAGTAGGTATGGACGAATTTTTCCAATGCGTACACTACTGCCAAGAATTCCTTCTCGGTTGTAGTATAGTTCAATTGGGCATCATTAAGAGTTCTACTTGAATATGAGATCACATACTGCTTGTTTTCTATGTGTTGTCTTAAGACAGCGCTTATGAAAAAATCGGAAGCATCGCACCTAATCTCAAATGGTTTGGACCAATCCAGGACAGAAATTATGGGTGCAGAGATAAGTTCTATTTTTAGCTTCTCCCAAGCGTTAAGACATTCGTCATCAAAGATAAAGGGTACATCTTAGCTAAAAGATTAGTTAAGGCTCCAGCAATTTTGCTAAAATCCTTAATGAACCGACGATATAAACTGGTGTGTCCTAAAAAGGAACGGATATCTTTTACACATTTTAATGTGGGAAGCTTGGCTATGACCCCTATCTTCGTTTTGTCTACTTCAAACCCTTTTCTAAAATTTCATGACATAGGACAATCCCATGTTTTACTATGAAATGGCACTTGTCCTAATTCAAAGTTAAATTCTTTTCACTCGAGGACAAGTTCCAGATTTTGAAGACATTGGTCGAATAAGTCTCCATAAATGGAGAAATTATCCATAAAGATTTCTAAAATTTTTTCAACCATGTCAGGAAATAGGCTTAACATACAACGCTGGGATGTCGCGGGGGCATTGCATAGACTGAAAGGCATTCGATGATAACTAAAAGTCTCAAATGGATAAGTAAATGTTGTTTTCTCTTGGTCCTCCAGAGCTATAGGGATTTGATTATACCCCAAGTAATCATCCAAGAAATAGTAATACTCGTGGCCAGCTAGTCGTTCAAGCATTTGATCGATAAATGGAAGGGGAAATGGTCTTTGCGAGTAGCAACATTTAATTTTCGATGGTCAATGCAAACTCGAATCTTTATGGGAGTCGCGTTTGTTGGTTTTCATTCTCTACCACTGTAAAGCTGAATTTCTTAGGGACCGCATGGACTGAACTGACCTATTGACTATCAGAAATAGGATAAATTATCTTATTATCTAAAAGTTTTACTATTTCAGCTTGAACGGCCTCTTGCATAATAAGGTTTAACCTATGCTGCATGTCTCTCTTTGGTTTTGCCTCTTCATTTAGATAAATTCGGTGTTGAACTATAGCTGGACTTAATTCATTTATGTCGGTCATAGTCCAACCAATGGCTTTCCTATATTTTTTAAGGATTGTCATGAGGTCCTCTTCTTGCCCATCAGTTAAGTCAGATGCAATTATGACTAGAAGAGTCTCTTGTTCACCTAAGTAGGCGTACTTAACATGTTTGGGCAAGGCTCTTAGCTCTAAGAAAGGAGATGACCCAATAGACGGAGGAGTCAAGCTTGTTGGCTCTAGATTTAATGAACTTGGGCTCGATCTCACTCAATAGTAGAATTGACTATCTCATCTAGTTTGAAATCTTCGGATTCTAACTCAACATCACACTCAGCTTCTAATTTTATCTCCTCATTATGCTCACTTATCAAGTCCTCAATAAGGTTACCTCAAAAGGTGGATCGTCCATATCGTCGGGTTGTTCTTTTAGGTTGAAAACATTGACTTCCTTAGTCATGTCTCCAAAAGTCAATCTCATGGATCCATTTCTACAGTTATAATTTCATGTGCAGTTGCTAAAAACGGGCGTCCTAAGATGACGGGTGCTTGGGACCTAGGATTAGAGACTGCTTGGGTCTCTAGGACAATGAAGTCTACTGGGTAGATAAATCCCCCTATATGGAAAAGGACATCATTTATTTTCCTTTTTGGGACTTTGACTAACTGGTCAGCTAGCTAGATTGTGACTTGAGTCAGGCAAGACTGCCCAACCAAAGTTGTTGGTATACTGAGAAAGAGAGTAAGTTGATACTCGCTCCTAAATCAAGAATTGCTCGATTAATTTCCATCTGACATATTGTACAAGAGATGGTGGGATAACCGGGATCCTTGTACTTGACCGAGATTTGGTTGGATAATAGCTCACTAATGTTAGTGGCTAGAAAAATTTTCTTAGACACATTAGTCTTTCTTTTCTTAGTGCACATGTCCTTAAGGAATTTGGCAAAACTAAGGACTTGTTGGATTGCATCAAGAAGAGGTACATGATAGAGGTTGAACATGCACACAAATACAGAATTTCAGAACTTTAAAATAGAGATGTGCAAGTGCTCAAATCTTCTACGATAGCAAGTAACTATGCGGGTCGTGATCCACAAGGAGGGAATAGCGATGGAAGCTTTTTTAGTAAGTTTTCTTTTAAGATACAAAGGATGGTTAAAATTCTTCTTTTAGTTCTTGTAAAGAAAAAGAGAAAAATTAAGTTAAAATGAGTTAGGGAGAAAGTGGTAGAATGAGAAGGTGGAGAAAATAGAAGTGATATGTACAAAAAATACTGAAAAAGAGTAAAAGAGATTTGGAAGATTGTGGTGTTGGTAATTTACACTAAAATTAAAAGAAAAGAAAACCTAAAAGAAAAACTTACTTCCTTTGGTTGATGACTTACCTGGAACCCTTGCATGTTTTATCTTACTTCGGAGGCGATCAAGGCATAACTCATAAGATCGAGCTCAGTCCCCATTCGCATTACATCATCAAGATGAATAAGAATGAAATGATACAGAATCTTGAGGAGGAGAACATCATCATGAAATATAGGTGGCACTTACACAAACATGGCTATACTGGTGCTTCTAGATTCACTTGGATGCTCATCATAACCAAAAGAGGAAAAGTAGAAAGAAGAAGGAAATAAAAGTAAAGACGAACATAAAAAGAAAAGTTACCTTTTATTGCTTGCAGAAAAGATGGAAGAAAGGAGAAGGGTACATCGATGTCACTCTGAACATAAGCCTCTCTCTCTTACTTACATGAGTCTGAGTCTAACCTATGCTTAGAAAGAAATAAAAATTATATAAAAATAAAATAAAAACTTACACTAAAAAGAATGAAAAACTGCCCTAAAATCTATCTCTGCTTGGTCGTCCTCCTTTTGCCTTCAAGATTGCAGGTATTTATAAGAGAAATGCAAAGAGTAGAGGAGTATGAAGATAAGGGAAGCTGGCTATTTCTGAATTTGAATCATTCCCTTATCTCCAAACTTGATTTGATGTGGATATTCAGTTCTGATCTGCAGCTTATTAGCGTATTGATTGCTAAAAATAACTTATCAAATGACAGAATTAGAAATAATGATCAACTTAAGAGTTGTATCCCTTGAAGTTCTCTGTCTGGATCAACTTGAATCATCAGATTTGAGTTCTTGTAACGAAAGTTATGATTCAAATACTAAAATGTATCCAGCCAGAATCTGAGTCAGAATTGCTTCATCTCATCCGTTGATCTTCTCTTTATCCATTTATCCCTTTAAATTTGGACTCTGTATTTGATGTTATCCTCGGTTGATCTTTAGCTTTAACCACCTGATTCACCAAAAACTGAATTTAACCAACTGGATTTGGGATCATCTTCCTCTAACCAAATAGATCTAGTTAAATTCGAATTTAACTGATATTTATTTGGTTTTATCCTCTTTCTCCTCATGATTATCTTCTACAAAATAGACATTTAAGACAAGAAATTTAGCAGATTTATTACATGATAAATGTGGAATGATATAAAGAATAATGCAATAAATGTGTGCAATCAGTACATTAATCTTCACTTGATTGAAGATCTAAGTATTTTTTCATTTATGCATTATTATTACTTCTAAGCCTATTCGAAGGTTGTAGGCTTATGCACTTGTTTAGCTAACTTATCTTCGAAAGTGGATGGAGTGGAACTAGGAGTGAATGTTTGAGTTGGGTCCGGTGGAATTGACACTTGATTATCGTCTTATTTTCCCGGCCGCGATGTATGAACTGTATTACATTGGTTCATTGTATTCTCTTAAGCCACATGAGCTTGATTAGAGTTTTTAGGATTTGTTACAAGTTGACTAGACAAAGTCCTTTTTTGGGGACTTTCACTTTTGGAACTGGTTAACTGACTCATTTGACCCTCTAATTTAGATATGACTTGTCCCGTATTATGCATGAAAGATGTCAAAATTTTCTCAAAATTGGTCATATCAGCAGTGGGATTTTGGAAGGGTGGTTTTGGAGCTTGATTAAGAAGATTGGGCTAATAATAAGATGGTTTGAAATTTTTATAGAAATTGGGCCTAGGATAATCATTGGTGTTTTGGGTTCATGAGAAATTTGGGTGATTTCTCCAATCGGGATTGTACGTCTGTGAATATGGACTATTGGTGGGCCTTACGAGGGCTGCGTTCATGGATTTAGGCAACATTTGATGAGCCATGAATACGGGACACTCTTCGAGCACATGGTTCATAGCTTGAAAGTAAGTACAGCCCATGGATGATGTTAGGCTGACTTGGTTCACAAAAATAGGATTTCTAAGCTCTATGGCTTCTAGCCTTCGTATAACGTTATATAGTTTATTCTCAGTTGCTATGGAGTCCTCTATCGGATGGAGATCTCTTTTAGAAGAGATAGAGTTAGGATTTTTAGACTCATCATTGGAAGGTTCCCATTGGAGGTTTTTTTCACTAGGTCTTCCTATATTTTTCACTCTTTGTGTTTATCTGCTTTCAAGAATCTCCCTTGACTCATAGTTTCTAAGAGAGTCTTGTTTTGATAATCTAGACCATCATAGAGGATTTGACATAGCCGCCATTTGTCTATGCCATGATGAGGGCATTGGACAAGAAAGTCTTTGAAACATTCAAAATATTTCCAAAATGGTTCATTAGGTTCTTGCTTACACTGTATTATTTTTTTTTTCATAAGTGCGGTCTTATTGATGGGGTAGAACTTTTTTAAGAAGAACTTTGTGAAATCATCCCAAGTTGTGATAGAATTTTCTACTAAATTGTATAGCCATTTCTTGGCTAGGTTCTTGAAGGCGAAAGTTAAATGTAACCTTCTTGCATCATCTCCTAACTGTGGTTTCCTCATCATATAGAATACCTCTTCAAATTCTCTTATGAAGAAGTATGCATCCTCAGACTCTAGATCATGGTATTTAGAGAGAGTATTAATGAATTATGGTCTTATCTCAAAGCTTTTGCTTTCATCTTCGGGAAGTTGAATGCATGACAAAAGTGATGTCCTAATAGGATAGAACCTAACCTCTAGCGATATCGGTTTTGTCATGATTTGGTTAGGTTGAGATGATGACTCAGTCCTAATTAATCTAGATATAATTGGGTCTCTCGACCACACTTGCATGCACAATCAATTCAAACCAATTCACCAATCAAAAAATAAAAATCAATCAATCCTGTTCTTGGGTAAGCTTAGACCTAGACGACTCCTAACTTTAAACTATCTGCGGGAGATATACTGCAGACCTTAACCATAAGTTAATCAGCCAGATAGGTGGTAAGATCCGTGGGAGGTATCCGTCAAGACGGGCCTAATTATGCCAAAACACCAACCTTCAAGGTTTCTCCTCTCAATCCCCTGTCTAGTCACCGATTTGGCAAGAGTTAATTTCTAACAACTTCCTCTTTTAGTCAATCTCTTAGTGAGTCTGATTAATCCTAGCGCGAATATCTAATTAATTTTAAATTAGGTTTAGGTTGTGAGTGCAAGGAAGATGGTTTGCGGGTTAAGAAAGGGTAATGATATCTCCACCTTATGTTGTTTATGGGTTTTGCTCTTAAGATGTATTAGTGCACGTGTATAAACAAATAGGAAAGAATTCACTTAAAATCAGTAAATCAGCCAAGGGTGCTTTCTAGTCTAAATGCAATGTGAACGTACCTGATCTCCAGCACTCTTCAATAAAAATTAAAGAATTTAAATAGACGCGTGCCTACGATACAAGAGTCCAAATTTTTTTTTAAGTTAATCAACTAATAGGTTACTGTTAATTTATTAGAAATATATAGTGTTATCAACCAGAGAAACTATCAACTACAGTAAATAATTTAAGCAATTTCAAGCAGCCCTGCACAAAAACAGGTCAGTAGTCAACTCAATAGTCAACTCAACTGGCCATGTTTGCGTAGCTTTTGCCGCGTTTGCGTGGCCTTGTTGAGGGTTTAGGGGTTTTGCTAAAAATGCAAAGTCCCACAACCACATATATGTCCTTAAATGCAATTTATTTCCTTGTTCTCCTAACCTACACACAAAAATAGAGAAATTAGGGTTTAGTAAACATAGAGAACAATACTGTTCCCTCCACGGCAACGGAGCCAAAATTTTGATTAATAGTGAAAAAGAGAGTAAAAATAAATGTTAAGGTTAAGAAATTTCTCTGTTTTCTCGCAATTAATCTGTTGTGATAAGAACTAAATGGGTCGATCCGTAGGGAGAGATGTGATACAAGCTTTTTGATACGTTTTGCTCTATGTGAAACTTGGGAAGAAAAAATGATAGTTATAAAAGAGTTGATTTAAATAAAAAGAGGGATCATAACCCAGTAATCATCTACCACAACCAAGCACTAGTCTATTGAGAATAAATATCATTTAGAAACTATAAAGATTAACCCTAAAGTGTTGCTTCAAACTCAAGTAAGAAAAGTAAGATAGAAAGTAAACCCTAATTAAAGTAAACTAAATAAAATTAAACATTAGTTTATCAAAATCTCAAAGTATAACATAAGAAAAGTTGTTTAAAACTTAATATTAAGCTATCAAAGTATCTAAGTATAAATTAAGAATAACCATTAAATAGTATACCCTAAAGCTAGTTTAACTTAATTCATCACTAATCTTCAAGAATTATTAACTTATCCTTGGGTTTCAAATAGGCATATAGTTCAATCAATTTATCTTATAGAACTAGGCTTTAGTTGGTGGAGAGATTAACAAGCTACGAGAGAGTTAGTTACTCATATTCATGGTGGAATTAAGCATTGTATTTAAAAGTTGTATAAAAGAAACTAAATTAGAATTGAAGAGCGAAAATAAAAATAGTAAAAAGAGATATGGAAGAAAATAAGAAACTTTATTGAATTTGTCATCAATCCAGTACAAAAGCCTTCTCTTCTTTACAAATCTTCTTCAAGTAGAAAAACTAGAGAATGCAACAGAAATTCGGAAAGAAAAGATGATCCAAAGAAAATCCTAAACTTGATACTCTGAGATGCCTCTCCTCTGTTGCACTTCAAGGATATTTATAGGGGATTACATTAGTAGAGTCCCACTAGAATAGTCCTCCGGAAATGGCGCCAAAATTTTAATTGGTAGAGAAAAGGAGAGTAAAAAGTAAAACTTAAGGTTAAGAGATTTCTTTGTTTTCTCGCAATTAATCTGTTGTAGTAAGAACTAAATGGGTCAACCTATAGGAAGAGATGCGATGCAAGCTTTTCGATACGTTCTCTCTGAGTAAAACTTGGAAAGAAAAAATGATAGTTATAAAAGAGTTGATTTAAATAAAAAGAGGGATCATAGCCCACTAATCATCAACCATAATCAAGCATGAGTCTATTAGAAATAAATATCATATTGAACCTAAAAGATTAACCCTATAGTTTTGCTTCAAACTCAAGTAAGAAAAGTAAGATAGAAAGTAATCTCTAATTAAAGTACACTAAATAAAACTAAACAATAGTTTATCAAAATCTTAAAGTATAGCATATGAAAAATTATTTTAGACTTAACAATAAGCTATCAAAGTATCTAAGTATAAACTAATAATAACTATTAAATATATAACCTAAAGCTAGTTTAACTTAATTCATCACTAATCTTCAAGAATTATTAACTTATCCTAGGGTTTCAAATAGGCATAAAATTCAATCAATTTACCTCATAGAACAAGGTTTTAGTTGGTAGAGAGATTAGCAAGCAACGAGAGAATTAGTTACTCATATTGATGGTGGAATTAAGCATGGTATTTGAAAGTTGCATAAAATAAACTAAAGTAGAATTGAAGAATATAAATAAAACTACCAAAAAGAAATATGGAAGAAAATAAGAACCTTTATTGAATTTGTTACCAATCTAGTACAAAAGCCTCCTCTTCTTTACAAATCTTCTTTAAAGTAGAAAAACTAGAGAAAACAACTGAAATTCGGAAAGAAAAGATGATCTAAAGAAAATTCTAAACTTGATTCTCAGAGATGCCTCTCTTCTATTGCTCTTTAGGAGTATTTATAAGAGATTACAGTAGTAGAGTTCCAGTAGAATACTCCTCAGTCCTCCACACACGCGGCAATAGGAATGCCCCATTTCCGTGGCAAAAAAGGAGTGGTCGTGGCCTTTTTGTGGAGTCTGAGTAAACACTATGGCACATGACTTTATCCTGTCTATCCATCTAGAGATCTATCGTTAGAATTCTCATTTGATTTCTGAAATTTAAATTAACCTTGTTTCCTAAATAACTTAGAAAATAATTTATCTATAAATCCGAATTTTAAACTTGAATTCTCTCATTTATCTTTGACTTGGGGATCAAGCAACCTAATTTAAAGTGACTTTCTTCTTTATCTCTGATTTAGGATAGGATAATTTCTGAATTAAGTTGCGCTTAATGGGCTTTTGGATTTCTCTTTAACT
This sequence comes from Agave tequilana, assembly GCA_038442645.1. Taxonomy (NCBI): domain Eukaryota; kingdom Viridiplantae; phylum Streptophyta; class Magnoliopsida; order Asparagales; family Asparagaceae; genus Agave; species Agave tequilana. The sequence goes on from JAVJIF010028609.1 coordinate 30,604, forward strand.
TGTGGGTTTCTTTTGAACTCTTTTTTTCTCTTTTTAATTATTGAGGCATGCACATTACTAAACAATAAAATAATTAAATAGTAGTGCTTTATAAAAAAAAACATGAAAATGTGTCTAAAAATATGCACTTTTGATTAGCAATTACAAATCACTGTTCTTCAAGGTTTCGCCTCATTAATCCCCAATTTTGACACCAATTTTGCGAGGGTCAAATTCTAATCAACTTCCCCCTTGGGTCTATCTCCTATTGAGTCCGAGATGTCTTTAGGGCCAACGTCTACTCAGTTTTAAGTTAGGGTTGGCTTAGTGAGTGAGGAGATTATCTGTGGGCTAAGAGATGGTAATGATATTCTCAACTTATCTTGTTTAAGGATGTGCCCTTAAATCAGTTTAATGCAGTGTACAATTGAATAGAAAAAGCAACACTTTAAGCAATAAACATCACTCAAAATACTTTTTCTAAACTATATGCAATGCACACGTACCTTGGCTCCTGCACTCTTCAACAGTAAATAAAAAATGTAACGAAATAGACACGTGTCTAAATGCAAGTCTAAATATTTTTTAGCATTTACAAGCAACAATTTACTATTGAGGCTAGAAAAATATGTTGACTGAGTCAAAACCTGCACAGAAAATACAGAATTTTAGAAATGAATAATAGAGTTGTAAGGTACTCAATACTATCGCTATAGCAAGTAGCTATGTGAGTCGTGATTGTTCGAGAAGAGGAAATGGATTGAACTAGAGTTCAGAGTAAACCGTGCAAGTCCTTGTGCTGATGTTCAAACTCTGAATATGTGTGTAAAATTACTTTACTCCTTCGAATTATCATTTTTAACAAAAGCTATAACGGGTCGTATATACAGGGGAGGGCTTGCGATGGAAGCGTTCATAGTTCTTTATGTTTTAGATTTTGGGAAGAAAATGAAGGTTCTTCTTTATTCAAAAATTAGAAAACAAAACAAAGTAAAAAAGAAAATGAAGAATCTTTGTAGTGTTTAAGATAAGAAAAATGGAAGCGAAGAAAATGAAATGAAAATGGCGAAGTTGGAAAAAGAGAAGAATGAATCTTGTAAGAAAAAGAAAGTTATAGAAAGAGTTTTAATTCAATGGAAAGAAAACCATGACTAACTAACACTCTACGCTACTAACATACTAATCTCGTTGGGTGACTTGTACCTCATGTAGATTCATTGGCAATTGTCCATCTTGCTTTGGCAAGTCAATGAGTTATCCCAAATTGTGGAGATGTTCTCATCTTAGCTTGGTTAGGTAGCCTTCTTGGATCATCGGCTCCCAATAGGTTCACAAGAATGAAACTTAAAACTTCACACTTTAGATATGCTTAACAAGAATGTAAGTTCATTAAATCATCAAAGCCATAGTTAGCTAGCACAAAATAAGAAGCTACTGCAATAAGTGTTAGCATACTAAAGTGATCCATCTTCATGTTCCATCAAGGCTCTTGCTAAAGAAACAAGGCTCTAAATGAGGCATACATGAATCATATGGAGGTAATATCAAAACCTTTACTAAGATGAGACACAATACTCATCTTTATTGAGAATTAAGAGACTTGTTAGATACAAGACTAGAAATGTAAATGATTGAGATTAAAATAGAGTTCAGATTGTCTTAGTCTCAATGCGAATCCGCTGTAGCAAGGGCTCGAGCGGGTCGTGATCCTCAGGGAAGGATGCGATGCAAGCTTTTGCGGCAGATTCCTCGGTATGCTTTGAGTAAACACAGAAGAGATTAGATTTGAAGAGAATATGGATTAAGAAGCATGGTTTTACTGATCTACTACCACAACCCACTATGCAAGTCTTGGATGTTGAATTTCATCTTGAGATAAATGTGATTTACCCTAGGTTATTAAGAGTGATTCAAGTAAGAAAATACGATACTAGATTATAACTAAGTTCTATTATTAAAAACTAAACAAGTTTCATCCTAACATCTAAGTACAGCTTAAGAAAAGATTAATTTTAACTTTAGGCCGTCCTAGTTCTTAAGCATGAAGTCATGATGAGTCCTTTAATTGTGCAACCTAGATTAATAGATCTAGTTATCAGTTTTATCTTCAAGAAAAACAATTATTAAACCTAGGGTTTCTGATGGATGGTCATCAATCGATTCAAATCCTACTTGCCCTAGGGTTGCTTAAGTGATCAGCAAACCATACAAAGAATTAGTTGGACATCATTTTTTTTTCTTTTTCAAATTATTTATTTTTTTTATTCTTTTTTTTTTATTTTTAATTAGAAGAAAAGAAGAATAAAGAAAACACGAGATCACAGATGAAAACCGAAGCGAATAAACACAGAGAAAATAAAACAAAATAGCAAGAATTAAATGTGCAAAAGAAAGTAACCTTTATTGCAGATGAGATCTCCAATTACAAAGCTCCTTCTTCTTCCACAACGAGCATGAAAATAAAAATTACAACTTTGAAATAAAAGTGGCTAAAGAAAAACCCTAATCGTCTCTGCATGCCCCTCCCTGTTGCGACTGCACGGATATTTATAGTGCAGAATGTAGAGGAGTCCCGGATAGAAGTGCCAACGAAATCTGGTACCCATCTCTATCCAAACTGCCGCGGACGCGCGGCTTTTGCCGCGTTTCCGCGGCACTTTGGTGTCTTCTGTCCACGCGCTTCGGCGCGTGGCCTCTCCTGGTCCGTCCAAATGGGTGCCTGCTTCCAGAAGTGAGATCCTGGCCTTTAAATCTGGATTTTCGAGATAACTTGGTAATCAAGTTACCCTTAATCCAGATTTCTTCAAATCTTCTCTCTACGAAATTCCTCTTAATCTTGGCCTTTTATCCTTATCTTGCAGGTGTTTAGGGTTGGATAGAAGTCTATCCTTCCCTAATTTCTGATATTTGCAACTTTTAGCCCTTGTATTTGCATTTTGACTCTTTGTATTTGCGCTTTTTCACCTGGGCTTCAAACATGGGCTTGGATCTGGGCTTTTGGGCTCTTTAGGCTTTATTTATTGCTAAAATAACAATTCGAGGCCTGCACACAATAAATTACAAATTATTAATAAATGTGCAGAATTAAATGAATAAATATGAAAATGTGATGGTAAATATGATGATAAAAATGCACTTTTGACTACCAATCACACCCCCACACTTATCTTTTTGCTCGTCCTCGAGTAAAAAGAAAGAAAAAGAAAAAGAAATGAAAAGTTAATCTAACCTAACTCACTTTCGTAGGAATCACGATTGCACTTAGCACGTGCAACAAGCCGTTAAACCCCTAGGTTACCCTAGAGGACGAGTGTTGTCTCGTGAGGGTTTTCAGCGGATTGCACCCACAAAATCCATAAAAAGGAAAATATTTGAATTATATTTGAAGAGACTAAGTAGTCTATAAGTTTTAGGATCCTCAATTTTATTCATTCTTCAAACCTAGTCTTTATAAAGTCAATTGTTATTCATTTTAGGTAAGGATTAAAATTGAATTTCTAATATAGTCTTTTTCGTTACCAAAAGTCATACGCACCCTTGTGAATCTAGGAATTCCTTAACTTGGACTCTCATGCCTCTTTATTATTTTTATAACATCATCTAATTTTCTTTCGTGTAAGTATCAAGGCTTCTTGAGGCCCTCATACCTAACTAATTGACTATTAGATGTGTTAATATATATATTTTATTTATTTATTTTTTTTTTTTGGCATGTATAACTCATCTAATTTTCTTTCGTATAAGTATCAAGGCTTCTTGAGGCCCTCATACCTAACTAATTGATTATTAGATGTGTTAATACATATATTATATTTCTTAGTTTTCTTAGGCTTTCTAATCCACCCATGTAACGAACTTAAAGTCGATGACTCCCAAACCGGTTGGCTTTAGGGCACCAGGTGAGAAAACACCCCGCGGACTCAAATTCGAGTGAACTAGGCCCCAAAACTAAGGACTTTATTTTATTTACTCACCTTTAGGCATGAATACTTATGCTTCTTGAGGCACATGTATCAGCTTAATTGGTGATTTTTTTTTTTTTTTTTTTTTTTTTTATATGAGGCACAAGGTCTTTATCTTAGAATCCTAGATATGCATTTGGTATGCACATTTCATTAAGGTAAAAATCAAGACTAATTATTTATTCAATTTCTCTCCTATACCTAAAATTTAAACAATTTATTTATTTTGACCAAGTTTTTAGAAATCCTAATCATGATTTTCCTAATCCTTAAAACTAACTTAGATTTCTTTCAAAAAATAAGTCAAAATACTGTCCTTTTTATAAAAAAAAATTTTTATATTTTTTTTTATTTAATTTTTTTTTATTTATTTATTTATTTTTTTTTATTTTATATACCCTTACCCTTCCTCCACACTTATTTCATGCATTGTCCCTAATGTATGAATGAAATGTATGCATGCATGAACTGACAGAACGATACAATTACCGATACAGTGGGTCGGAAAGACCCATGGCCACATTAACTTCCGGTACCGACTCCAAAAATATCTTAAGACGTTGACCATTTACCTTGAATGCATTGCCATTTTTGGGATCGTAGATCTCTATGGCTCCGTGTGGAAACACCGTCTTAACAATGAATGGTCCTGTCCATCTTGACTTCAATTTGCCGGGAAAGAGATGAAGTCTAGAGCTGTAGAGTAAGACTTTTTGTCCTTGGACAAAAGTTTTTCTCATGATGAATTTATCGTGAAAAACCTTAACTCTATCCTTCGCAATCTTTGCATTCTCGTATGCATCATTCCTCAACTCCTCTAGTTCAGAAATTTGTAATTTCCGAAACTCACCGGCTCTATCTAAATCGAAATTTAGCTGCTTAATTGCCCATAGGGCCCGGTGCTCTAGCTCGACAGGAAGGTGGCAAGCCTTTCCAAAGACTAGTCTATAGGGAGACATTCCTAGAATCGTCTTGTAGGCAGTCCTATATGCCCATAGGGCATCCACCAGTTTGATGGACCAGTCCTTCCTATTCTGATTCACAGTCTTCTCCAAGATGAGCTTGACCTGTCTATTGGAAACTTCTACCTGTCCGCTAGTTTGAGGATGGTAGGGCGTAGACAACTTATGTGTTATGGCATATCTTCGCATAAGAGCTTCAAAAGTTCTATTGCAAAAATGTGTGCCATTGTCACTAATGATAGCTCTAGGGATTCCGAAGCGTGAGATGATATTATCCTTCAAGAATTTGACAACAACTTTGTTGTCATTTGTCTTACAAGGGATAGCTTCTACCCATTTTGACACATAGTCTACGGCCAACAAGATGTATAAGTGCCCAAACGAATTAGGGAAGGGTCCCATAAAATCGATGCCCCAAACATCGAAAAGTTCTACTTCTAGAATGGGATTTAGGGGCATCATATTCCGTTTGGAAATTCTTCCTATCATTTGACATCTTGTGCAAGTCTTGCAATACTCAAATGCATCTCTAAACACAGTTGGCCAATAAAAGCCACTTTGCAGAATTTTCTCGGCAGTTTTGCGGGGACCAAAATGTCCACCGCAAGAGAACTCATGACAAAAATCTAGGACACTTCTAGTCTCCTCGTCGGGGACACATCTCCTAATGATTTGGTCGCTACAGTATTTGAAAAGATAAGGATCTTCCCACATGTAATACCGAACTTGAGACAAGAATCGGTATCTATCCTGTTTGGACCAACTAGGTGGTGTTTGATTTGTGACTAAGTAATTTACTATGTCAGCAAACCAAGGTTCCTTAGAGATGGCTAGAAGTTGCTCATCGGGAAAATTGTCATTGATGGGCAGCTCGACAGAAGGTGCGTTGGGCACACGAGAGAGATGGTCAGCTACGACATTTTCGACACCTTTTTTATCTCGAATTTCGAGATCAAATTCTTGAAGTAGAAGGATCCAACGAATGAGTCGGGCCTTCGCATCTTTCTTAAGCATAAGGTATCGCAGAGCAGAATGGTCAGTGAAGATCGTGGTCTTAGTCCCAAGTAGGTATGGACGGAATTTCTCCAAAGCGAACACTACTGCCAAGAATTCCTTCTCGGTGGTAGTATAGTTCATTTGGGCCTCATTAAGCGTCCTACTCGAATAGTAGATCACGTGCTGCTTATTGTCCTTACGCTGTCCTAAGACAGCACCTATCGCAAAATCAGAAGCGTCACACATGATCTCAAAAGGCTTGAACCAGTCCGGAGGTGAGATGATAGGGGCAGATATAAGTTCCACTTTCAATTTCTCCCAAGCACTATGGCACCTATCATCAAAGATGAAGGACACGTCCTTAGCTAGAAGGTTTGTAAGGGGTCTAGCAATTTTGCTAAAGTCCTTAATGAACCTACGATAAAATCCGGCGTGTCCTAAAAAGGATCGAATGTCCTTCACGCATCGAGGAAGTGGAAGTTTCGCAATGATTTCCACTTTGGCCTTGTCTACCTTAATCCCTTCCCTAGATATCTCATGACCTAGGACAATCCCTTGTTGCACCATGAAGTGACACTTTTCCCAATTGAGGGTCAAGTTCTTCTCGGTGCACCTACTCAGCACTAGCTCCAAATGATGGAGATACTGGTCAAATGAATTTCCATAGACTGAGAAGTCGTCCATGAAAATCTCTAGGAAACGCTCGACCATATCAGAAAACAAGCTTAACATACAACGTTGGAATGTGGCGGGGGCATTGCATAGGCCGAAAGGCATTCGACGGTAAGCAAATGTCCCAAATGGACACGTGAACGTTGTTTTCTCTTGATCCTCCGGGGCTATAGGGATTTGGTTATACCCTGAATACCCATCCAAAAAGCAGTAATACTCATGACCTGCTAATCTTTCCAACATTTGATCGATGAAAGGGAGGGGAAAATGATCTTTCCTAGTGGCTGCATTCAACTTACGGTAGTCTATGCATACTCTCACCTTGGTAGGCAATCGTGTTTGCACTAACTCATGTTTGTCATTCTCTACCACTGTAAAGCTAGACTTCTTAGGGACCACGTGCATTGGGCTAACCCATTCGCTATCGGAAATGGAATAAATTATCCCATTATCTAACAGTTTTACTATCTCGGCTTGTACAGCCTCCTGCATAAGTGGGTTTAGTCTACGCTGTGGATCCCTTTTCAGTCTAGTCCCTTCCTCAAGATGAATACGATGCTGGACTATCGTAGGGCTCAGTCCATTAATATCTGCCATAGTCCAACTAATGGCTTCCCTATGTCTCCTAAGGGTTGCCAGCAGGTCCTCCTCTTGCCTATTGGTCAAATTAGATGCAACTATGACCGGTAGCGTCTCTTGTTCACCTAGGTAGGCGTACTTAAGATGTTTGGGCAAGGCTTTTAACTCCAAAGAAGGAGTTGGCTCAATGGGTGGCGGTGTGATGCTAGAATCTCCCATTTCTATAGAACTCAGATTTAATTCCCATTCGATCTCATCAAGGCTAAGATCACTTGTTTCTAACTCTTCCTCTTTCTCTGACTCAAATATGATCTCATCATTATGCTCACTCATCATGTTCTCAATGGAGTTAACCTCAAAGGGTTGGTCGGTCACATCGTAGGGATGCTTACCTAGGTTGAAAACATTGACTTCCTTGGTCATATCCCCAAAAGTCAGTCTCATGGAACCGTTTCTACAATTTATAATTGCATTAGCGGTTACTAGGAACGGTCTTCCTAAGATAACGGGAGTTTGGGACCTAGGATTAGACACAGGTTGTGTCTCTAAGATAATGAAATCGACCGGGTAAATGAATTCTCCAACCCGTATGAGAACGTCATTGATCTCTCCCTTTGGAACTTTGATAGAGCGGTCAGCCAACTGAATAGTAACTTGGGTCGGGTTGAGTTCACCTAATCCAAGTTGTTGATACACGGAGAAAGGGAGCAAATTGATGCTGGCTCCTAAATCGAGGAGTGCTCGATTGATTTCGGCTCGACCTATGGTGCAAGAAATGGTGGGGCAACCTGGGTCCTTATACTTGATAGGGATCTGGTTGGACAGTAGCTCACTAATGTTAGTGGCTAGAAAAACCTTCTTAGGCACATTATTCTTTCTTTTCTTGGTGCACATGTCCTTAATGAATTTGGCATAACTAGGGACCTGTTGGATTGCATCAAGAAGTGGAATGTTGAGCCTAACTTGATTGAACACCTCTAATAATTTCTCCATGTGTGCATTGTTGTTGCTTCTAAGCCTATTTGGAAATGGAGCTATAGGCTGGTGCAACTGATCTGCTGACTTTTCAGCTTCAGTTTCCTTGGGACTGGATGGAGAAGGAGTGGAGCTAGATGGAATGGAAGTGGAGCTAGATGGAATGGATGGCTGAGATGGATCCGATGGCATAGATACTTGATTATCAACTTGTTTCCCCGATCTGAGTGTATGAACCATGTGACACTGATTTGGGTCTTGAGCCTCATTGGCTGGCCTAGGATTCCTAGGATTTGGCAATGGTTGACTCGGTAGGGTACCCCTCTGTCTCTCTTGCTAGTTCAATTGGAGCTCTATCCTACTTAGGACTTGAGCTAGCGTGTCTTGGCTTTTGACTAGGGTATCCACCTTTCTTTCCAAATTTGAAAGTCTTGTCTCCATTTGTGAATTTTGGAAAGACGGTGGAGGATTTTGACTAGGAAAATTTTGTTGATAGGGCGGATTTTGGAAGTTGTTGGAGAATTTGGGCCTCACTTGATCATTGTTGCTTGGGCCCCATGAAAAATTGGGATGGTTTCTCCAACCGGGATTGTAGGTGGGTGCATAAGGATTGTTGGCGGGCCTTGTGAAGGCCGCACTCGTATGTTCGGGCAAGCTTTGATGCGCGATGAAAACAGGACATTCCTCGAACACATGGTTCATATCTTGACAATAAGTACAGCCCGCCGAAGATGTTGGGCTGACTTGGTTCACAGAGACTGGCTCTTTCGTTTCAAGAGCCTCTAGTCTACGCATAACAGCAGCTAACTTAGCATCGGTTGCTACGTTGGCCTCAATGGAATGGATACCTCCTTTAGAAGAAGTAGGGTCATTAGTCCTAGATTTTTCAGGAGTAGGGTCCCATTGGATGGAATTTTCAGCTAATTCCTCAAACAATGTCCATCCTTCATCTTCATTTTTTGCAGAAATCCTCCTTGACACATGGATTCTAACAGTGTTTTAGTAGAATAATCTAATCCATCATAGAGAACTTGGCAAAGTCGTCATTTCTCTATCCCATGGTGAGGACATTGGGCAAGGAGATCCTTAAAGCGCTCGAAGTATTTCCAAAAAGGTTCATTGGCTGTTTGCTTAAACTGGAGGATATTCTTCCTAATCAGTGCAGTCTTGTGAACGGGATAAAATTTCTTTAAGAAGGCCTTAATGAAATTATCCCAAGAAGATATAGAACCGGCCTCTAGACTGTAGAGCCATTTCTTTGCTAAATCCTTCAAAGCAAAGGGGATAAACCTAAGTTTGATAGCATCGTCTCCTAACTTAGGCATATTCATCATTTGACATACTTCTTCAAATTCCCTTATGAAGAAGTATGCATCCTCAGATTCAAGTCCATGAAATTTGGGAAGAGTGTTGATGTATTGTGGCTTGAGTTCATATGGGTCAATACTTTCGATAGTGAGCTGGATGCAAGAAGGAAGAGAGGTTCTAATAGGATAGAACCTATCTTGGAGTGACTGTGGTTGTGCCATGTGTGAGTCGGGCTTGAGCTCGGGTGGTGAACTAGTTCTAGTTAGCCTGGATGTGAGTGGGTCTCTCGACCAAGCGGTCATGCACAATCAGCAAACAAGTTCACCCAATCAATCAAAAAGAAAAAGAAAAACAAACAAAAATCCTATTCTAGGGTTATCCTTGACCTAAACGACTCCTAACTTTAGACTGTCCTTAGGAGGTCTATTGTCGACGTTAACCACGAGCTAATCGGCCAGTTCAGGGCAAGACCGGTGGGAGGTTTTCCGTCAGAGACGTTCCTTAATTAAATAACCACCGTTCTTCGGGCTTTCGGCCCTCAATCCTTTCGCTAGACACCGATTTGGCAAGGGTTAATTTCGAACAACTTTCCTTCTTCGGTCAATCTCCTATTGAGTCCGAGTTACCTTAGGGCCAACGTCTAGTCAAGTTTTAATTAGGGTTAGGGTTGTGAGTGTGACTGGTATGATTTGTGGGCCAAGGAAGGGTGATGAAATCCCCACCTTATCTTTGTTATGGGTTATGCCCTTAAAATGGATTAGTGTACGTGTAAAGCGGTAGAAAAGTAATCACTCAAGAAAGCGGTAAACAACCAAGAGTGCTTCCTAATCTATATGCTATGCAAACGTACCTTGTCGCCAGCACTCTTCAACAGAATTAAAGAATAAAAATAGACACGTGCCCTAAAATGCAAGAGTCTAAAAAAAATATTTTTTTATTTTTTTCAACAAATAGGTTAATGTTAATTATTAGCAGTTGCAGTGTGATCACAGAGAGATAATAACACAGCAGAAAATATACTTTTGCACTGCAGAGCAACCTGCAGAAAAATCCGTCAGTAGTGCACTACAAGTGCCGCGGATTCGCGGCTTTTGCCGCGTTTCTGCGGCAAACTTGTAGGTCCAAGTGCTCTGCCTTCGAGGGCAGAGGCACTGGATAGCTATATGTGCTTTCTGCTGCTCTGTTTTTGTTTCCTGTTCTCTGTACCTGCAACAGAAAAGAAAGAATGATTAGAACGAGGAAATCGTGCCGTTCCTTCCCCGGCAACGGCGCCAAAATTTGATTGAGATTAAAATAGAGTTCAGATTGTCTTAGTCTCAATGCGAATCCGCTGTAGCAAGGGCTCGAGCGGGTCGTGATCCTCAGGGAAGGATGCGATGCAAGCTTTTGCGGCAGATTCCTCGGTATGCTTTGAGTAAACACAGAAGAGATTAGATTTGAAGAGAATATGGATTAAGAAGCATGATTTTACTGATCTACTACCACAACCCACTATGCAAGTCTTGGATGTTGAATTTCATCTTGAGATAAATGTGATTTACCCTAGGTTATTAAGAGTGATTCAAGTAAGAAAATACGATACTAGATTATAACTAAGTTCCATTATTAAAAACTAAACAAGTTTCATCCTAACATCTAAGTACAGCTTAAGAAAAGATTAATTTTAACTTTAGGCCGTCCTAGTTCTTAAGCATGAAGTCATGATGAGTCCTTTAATTGTGCAACCTAGATTAATATATCTAGTTATCAGTTTTATCTTCAAGAAAAACAATTATTAAACCTAGGGTTTCTGATGGATGGTCATCAATCGATTCAAATCCTACTTGCCCTAGGGTTGCTTAAGTGATCAGCAAACCATACAAAGAATTAGTTGGACATCATTTTTTTTTCTTTTTCAAATTATTTATTTTTTTTATTCTTTTTTTTTATTTTTAATTAGAAGAAAAGAAGAATAAAGAAAACACGAGATCACAGATGAAAACCGAAGCGAATAAACACAGAGAAAATAAAATAAAATAGCAAGAATTAAATGTGCAAAAGAAAGTAACCTTTATTGCAGATGAGATCTCCAATTACAAAGCTCCTTCTTCTTCCACAACGAGCATGAAAATAAAAATTACAACTTTGAAATAAAAGTGGCTAAAGAAAAACCCTAATCGTCTCTGCATGCCCCTCCCTGTTGCGACTGCACGGATATTTATAGTGCAGAATGTAGAGGAGTCCCGGATAGAAGTGCCAACGAAATCTGGTACCCATCTCTATCCAAACTGCCGCGGACGCGCGGCTTTTGCCGCGTTTCCGCGGCACTTTGGTGTCTTCTGTCCACGCGCTTCGGCGCGTGGCCTCTCCTGGTCCGTCCAAATGGGTGCCTGCTTCCAGAAGTGAGATCCTGGCCTTTAAATCTGGATTTTCGAGATAACTTGGTAATCAAGTTACCCTTAATCCAGATTTCTTCAAATCTTCTCTCTACGAAATTCCTCTTAATCTTGGCCTTTTATCCTTATCTTGCAGGTGTTTAGGGTTGGATAGAAGTCTATCCTTCCCTAATTTCTGATATTTGCAACTTTTAGCCCTTGTATTTGCATTTTGACTCTTTGTATTTGCGCTTTTTCACCTGGGCTTCAAACATGGGCTTGGATCTGGGCTTTTGGCTCTTTAGGCTTTATTTATTGCTAAAATAACAATTCGAGGCATGCACACAATAAATTACAAATTATTAATAAATGTGCAGAATTAAATGAATAAATATGAAAATGTGATGGTAAATATGATGATAAAAATGCACTTTTGACTACCAATCAGTAAACATCCAATGAGTCATATGAGTTAGCATAACCCAAGATTTAGTAGTTAGTAGTGTTAGAAGTTAGTTAGTCATGTTAGGGGATTAGTTATCCATAAAAGAGAAAAGCAAGGAAGAAGACATAGTAAAATAAGTGCAAAAAAATAAAGAGCTTTGAAAGTAAATGGCAATAGAGCAAGAAAATTAGAGGAAGGAAAACTTGAGCCTTTGTATTTGAATAGTCACTTCTTCAATTACAGAGATCTCACTCACCCTCTCTCTCTCTCTCTCTCTCTCTTCTCGATCTAAAAGAAGAAATAAAAAATTACAAAAGGAAATTAAGAGAAAACTAAATAACTCCTAAATCTTCTCCTAAAAAAAATGCTCTCCTCTCTTCTCATTTCTGCAGAGGCCCTGGGGGCCTTTGTATAGGCCTCAGGAGCTGATCGCTATCAATCGTAGTCGTGGGATCAATCGCTTGATCAACGACCACAGATTTGTCGCGAAAATGCGGCCAGAGCCGCGTTTCCGCGGCAGAATCTAGGCCGTTGTGCCAGAGATCGCTCTGACATTCTGTTATTGTGCAGGTACCCAGCTAGAGCTTTTGGAACCATGGAAATATCCCCTGGTTCGTTGCAGAATTGGGCTTCTTTGATTTGGGCTCCTAAAAACTCTTTTAATTCCTTAAAAAATCCTAGATTTGGGCCTTCTTCTCCACTAAAGAATAGACCTGAAAAATAAGAGAGGTAACCATTAAAAATCCTATTTTTATTAATAAAATGCATGACAATGTGATATAAAATGATGCAAAATGAAACTCCAATCACACCCCCCATAACTAGCTTTTGTCCGTCCCCGAGCAAAATAAGTAAAGAAAAAAAGAAAATCTTAACTACATTATTACACCACTTTCGTAGGTGACACGATTGCACTGAGCTCGTGCAACAAGTCGTTAAACCTCTAGGATACCCTAGAGGAGGAGTGTTATCTCCTTAGAGTTTTTAGCGGATTGCACCCACAAAATCCAAAGAAAAAGAAAAAATTTTAGTGATTTTCAAAAAGAAAAAAGAAGAAAGAAAATTTATGATCCATTTTTGCAAGAATTTAGGTGATCTTTCGGTTTTAAGTTACCCTAAACTTTTCCTTCTTATTATAAGTCTCCATTTGAAATTATATCTTCAACTTAGGTTAAGTTTTTAAAAATAGAGAGAGAACTAGATTTTGTATCAAGCCTAACATATATACATTTATATGTATGAAGAATTGTTCTTAGCCTATGGTATATTTATATTTTATTATCATCATTTTTTTTATATTTACACTTATTTATTTCCTTAGCTTCATTTGGCTTTCTAATTTACCCATGTAGCGAGCCTTTTACCGATGACTCCCAGACCACATGGACTTAGGGCACAGATGATGATACATCCCTAAGGTTCAAGGACTCGAGTAAACTAGGCCATGAATGCTAAGGACTCAATCACATTTAGGCGTGGCTGGTTATGCATCTTAAGGCACAACTAACTAGCTTAATTGGTGATCAAGTTTTTATTAATTTCTAATACATTTATTTTTCTTTCTTTTTTATTATATATATATATATATATATATATATATATATATATATTTATATATAAATAAAGGTACTAAGTCTTTGATTAATCCCTCAACATGTAAATGTATATAATTCTTAGGAAAAATTCAAAATCTAACTATCTTTCTATTCTTTTCTTTCTTAACCTAAAGATCCAACAATTCTTCTCATTTTGACTTATATCAAGAAATTCTAGTTTAGAATTTCTCTAATTCTTAAGTTCAAGTCAATTCTTTAAAAATGGATCACAGAAAATATTTTTTAATATAAGAAAATCAAAATTTAAGAAAATCCTAGAAAATCAAATTCTAAGTTAGTTCTAAAGATCAATAATCCTAAAAACGAAAAAAAATCTATGTTAGTATCCACCCCCCATACCTTTCTCATGCATTATCCTCAATGTATGCAAATAAAATACATGCATGAAATAGGTAAAGAAAAGATATCACCTCCTTCTTCGGCTCGGATGAGCGGTGTGCTTGGTTCGGCCGACTGTGATCTTCGCAAACCCTCCTCTATACGGTCCAGACGAGTGGTATGCTCCTCCACCTGTTTTCTCAGTCTAACTTGCCCCTTAAAAATTTTCTTCATGCCTTTCCATACGATAGACATGAAAGCTCTAGAATCAGTAGGTGGGATCTGCTGCCAAAAGGCAGCGTCATCATCCTCCTCCAAGAGTTCCTTAGAAGAGGACTCTGCTTGGGCATCTTCGGGCTGGACACTAGGGGTCCAGACAACATGGAGACAACTATTAGAAGCACTCGTTGCCTGCTCTGGTGCAACAAATACTCTATCATAAGAATAAAGACATTGTCCGGTAAGAACTTCTTACACAGATGAGTCACCAATATAGGATGTGAGTATTTGGCATCGCGTGTGCGTGTGGAGTTAGTGATGAAACAGTTAAAGATGATAGTATTGATACAAATTGTGTGCGGCCTGGTTATAAGATCGTGGATAATTTGCAGCACTGGCCTATTAAAAGAGGTAGTGTGGTCAAGGCCAAGGATATTGCGTTGGATCCAACGTCCAACATAATGTATGTTACGAAAAGTGATACTGGCTTTGAGCCCTCTATCTTGTTCAGTGCAGCGAGCCCCCATCATGGTCAGGTACTCAATCAAAGGCGGGGGCTCGGTATGGTGCGGGTTGCTTGGGACTTACGTGTAGTCCTCTAATATGTCAACAGTGACATTGATGTCCCCAGTAGCCAAATATACCGTGAATTGGTGGGTGTTAAAATTAATTGTGGCTTTGTCAAGATTTGCATAAAATAGCTTAATAAACTCTGGTCAATAGTAGGCCTCATATTCAGAATTATCATACATCAAGGTATACCAATTCTATTCTCTAATCCTATCCAAAATATATGGCTATATCCATGAACATTGCTAAAGAGCCTAGAGAAATCTTTCTCAGCAAATACAGTGGGAGCCATGAAGTAAAAATTTGAAGGAAAGGAGGGAAAATCACAAACCTCCCCCGGAATATGTAGGGGAAATCAAGATCAGATTGCACAGAGCAATTTACATGGATATCAGCAGAGTGAGTTGTAGATCTGAGATCTACGGTGAAGGCGACCACTGGAAAATTGGGTAGCACATAGAACTCCACAAGACAGCCACGGATGCGCGGCTCTGGCTGAGAAAACGAGGCAATAACAGGGAGACAGGGGCTGAAAAAATTTGGGTGGCGGCGTGCAGAACTTCCCTCTTCAGATCAGCTCTCAGGTTTTAGATTAGGGAACGGGAGAGGGTAAGAGAGAATTTATAGCGGCCTGAGAAGGGTAGGTTTCCTTATTTGTCCCTAGATAAAAATGTAATTTAATTACCTAGGGTTTATTTCTGGTTTTTATTGGTGAAAATGGGTATATATAGGAGAGAAAACCTAGGTGCTATTTAGCACTTAAGTCCTTTACTATTTTTTATTTTGTTTTCTTGCTTTTTGATTTATTATATTCTTTTTACATATATATTTTTTCTTTTTATTATTATTATTTTATTTTTTTCTGTTTTATTTTACAAGGTAGATCCCAAAAGATTAACAATGAATACCAGGGGAAATTGAAAGAAGGGTCTGGTCACATGTAGACTGGGTCGCAAAGACCTAGTTCAAGAATCTCGTGTGACTCTGGCTCCGTGGTGTAGAATGGTTTTAGTCTTTAGCCATTGACTTTGAAAATGCTACCATTCTTGGGATCTGAAATCTCAATAGCACCATGAGGGAAAACGGTGTGTACAAGATACGGTCCTGATCACCTGGTCTTCAGTTTACCAGGAAAAAGGTGGAGTCTGGAGTTGTACAACAGAACTTTTTGTTCGGGGACAAAATTCTTCCGATTAATGGATCTATCATGGAAGAGTTTCGTTCTGTGTTTAGAAATCTGAGCATTATCGTAAGCTTCATTTCATATCTCTTTCAGCTCAGAAATCTGCAACTTTCTCAAGTCACCGGCTTTCTTAAGGTCAAAGTTTAGTTGTTTAATCGCCGACAACGCATGGTACTCAAGCTCCACGGGCAAATGGCATGGTTTTTCAAATATAACTCGATATGGAGACATACCGAGGACAGTCTTGAAGGCGGTCCTATAAGCCTATAAAGCATCAACAAGTTTGATGGACCAGTCCTTACGATTCTGTCCTACAGTTTTCTCCAATATGAGTTTTATTTATTTACTTATAACTTTCACTTGCCCATTTGTCTGAAGATGGTAAGCCGTGGAAAATTTATGAGAAATGGAGTATTTTCGCATTAGGAATTCAAAAGCCCGGTTGCAAAAATGACTCCCGTTATCACTGATTATCGTACGGGGGGCTCCAAAGCATGAATAATGTTTTCTCTTAAGAATTTAATGACAACTTGGTTGTCATTTGTTCTGGTTGGAACAACTTCAGCCCACTTAGAAACATAGTTTACAGCTACCAAAATGAATTGGTTGCCGTAAGACATAGGAAAGGGGGCCATGAAGTCAATGCCCCACAAGTTAAAATTTCTACTTTCAAGATTGGTGTAAGGGACATCATGTCTTTGCGTGTAATTTGACCCGTCATTTGACATTTGGCACAAAATTTGCAAAAAGTATGAGCATCCTTGAAGAAAGTGGGCCAGTAGAAGCCACTCTGAAGGACTTTCTCGACAGTCTTTCGTAAACCAAAGTATCCACCACAAGCTAACTCGTGACGAAATATCAAAAACTCTTTGATGTTCATCTTCAAGAAGACACCTTCTAGTGATTTGATCAGGGCAATATTTGAATAGATATGGTTCATCCCAAAAGAAAAACCGTATCTGTGTCAAAAAGCGGTGCTTGTCCTGATTTGGCCAATTTGAAGGTGCTCGCCCGGTTGCAAGATAGTTTGCGATATCTGCATACCAGGGCTCTTTACACATCATTAAGATGTATTCGTTAGAAAAATCTTCATTGATCGGTATCATCTCAGTTGGTGTATAGGGAATCTTCGAAAGGTGATCAGCCACCACATTCTCAACGCCCTTTTTATCCTTTATTTCTTAGTCAAATTCTCGCAAAAGGAGTATCCAATAAATAAGCCTAGCTTTTGCATCCTTCTTTTGCATTAAGTATCTGAAGGCGGAGTGATCGATGAAAATCGTTATCCTAGACCCTAGTAGGTACTGGCAAAATTTCTCCAACGCAAACACAACTGCCAAAATTCTTTTTCAGTCGTTGTGTAATTGAGTTGGGCCTCGTTGAGCGTCCTACTAGCATAATAAATCAGATGTTGCCTGTTATCAATATGCTATCGTAGAACAGGGCCATGGCATAATCGGAGGCGTCACACATGATTTCGAAGGGTCTAATCCAGTCAGGCGCTGAGATTATTGGTACCGAGACAATTATTTGTTTTAGCCCTCCCAAGCTTGTAGACATTCTTTATCAAAATTGAAGGGCACATCTTTTCCTAAAAGATTAGTTAAAGATCTAGCAATATTTCTAAACTTTTTAATAAATATTCTGTAGAAGCCAGCGTGCCGTAGGAATGATCTAATGTCTTTTAGGCTTTTTGGTTCAGGAAGCTTTGCTATCACTTCCACCTTAGATCTATCAACCTCAATCCCTCTGCTTGAAATTCCGTGCCCCAGGACAATTCCTTGCTTGACCATGAAATAACACTTCTCCCAATTCAGTGTCAAGTTTTTCTCCATGCATCTTTGTAAAACCAGCTTCAGATGATGCAGGCACTGGTCAAAGGAATCGTCGTATATAGAGAAATCATCTATAAAAATTTTCAGAAATCTTTCCACCATATCCAAAAAGAGACTAACCATGCAACGTTGGAACGTTGCAGGAGCGTTGTATAAACCAAAGGGCATTCATTTATATGCAAACATTCCAAATGGACAGGTGAAAGTTATTTTTTCTTGATCCTCGGGAGCAATTGGAATTTGATTGTATCTTGAATATCCATTTAGTAAACAATAATACTCGTGTTCAGCCAATCTCTCGAGCATCTGATCTATGAACAGAAGAGGGAAGTGGTCTTTACATGTGGCAACGTTCAGTTTTCGGATAATCAATACAGACTCGTATCTTCGTTGGAAGATGAGTTTGTACTAATTTCTTCTTGTCATTTTCTACTACAGTAAAGCCTGTCTTCTTGGGTACAACGTGGACTGGATTAACCCATTGGCTATCGGATATGGGATAAGTGATCCTATTGTCTAGCAACTTCACAATTTCAGCACAGAAAGCCTTTTGCATGATTGGGTTTAGCCAACGCTGTGGATCATATTTTGGCTTGGCCTCTTTTGTTAAGTGAATTCTGTGTTGTACAATGGATGGACTGATCTCCTTTATATCGGCCATGGTCTAACCAGTGGCCTCTCAGTTTTCCCTCAACACAGCAAGAAGATCCTCTTCTTATTATTTTATAAGGTGAGATTCTATTATCACGGGGAAAGCTTCTTTTTCACCCAAGTACTGATACTTGCGATGACTAGGAAGAACTTTTAGCTCTGAAGAGGAGATATGATCTATCAATGGTTATTTTTCTTGCAAGGGAATGATAGGGGTTGCGTTTGTTGCCCACTCTACTGTGGATTCAATGATCTGATCAAGATTGAAGTCATCTGACTCCAAATTAAATTCATTGTCAGACTAATATTCCATCTCCTCTTCGTGTTCACTTGTCAATCCTTCAATCAAGTTCACTTCGAAAGACTGGTCATCCAAGTCTCGAGGTTATTTTCCTAGGTGGAAAACATTTGCCTCTTTCATCATATCACCGAAAGTCAGACGCATAGACCCATTCCTACAGTTTATGATAGCATTTGTAGTAGCTAGGAAGGGTCATCCTAGAATGACTGGGGTTTGAGCTTTTGGATTTTGCACGGTTTGTGTCTCCAGAACGATGAAATCTATGGGGTAAATGAATTCCCCAACCCTTATGAGGACATCTGTAACTCCCCCTTGGGAATCTGTACAAATTGGTCAGCCAATTGAATAGTGACTCTGGTTGGACATAGGTCGCCCAGTCCGAGTTGCTGATACACAGAAAAGGGAAGCAAATTGATGATGGCTCCTAGATCAAGTAGTGCCCGATTTATTGTGATCTGTCCTATAATACATGAAATGGTTGGACTCCCGGGGTCTTTGTATGTCACAGGAATGGGCCCGTTTAACAACTCACTCATGTTAGATGCAAGGAAGACCTTCTTGGGGACATTTGTTTTTCTTTTCTTGGTGCACATATCTTTTAAAAATTTTGCATATGAAGGGACTTGTTGTATGGCATCAAGAAGGGACACATTGATCTGAACTTGATTGAACATTTTTCTAATCTTCTCCATTTGAGCATTAGTCTTGTTGTTTGCTAGCCTATTAGGAAATGGCACAATAGGATTGTAAGTTTGATCATCTTTTTTGTTTTTATCATTGGACTTGGAGGTTGATGGTTGTAAACTTGAAGATGGATCATTTGAAGTTTGTGATACAGTCACAAGAGAATTTGACACTGAATTGTTAGAAACAGGGTGATTAGAAACCTGATTGTCAACTTGTTTTCTGAATCTCAAGATATGAACAGTGTTGCATTGTTTCGAAATTATGTCTTTAGCTTTATGAATAGGAAAGGGGTTCTTAGGATTAGGCAATGGCTGACTAGGCAGTATTTCCTATTGTCTTTCATTTAGTGAGTTAGCCAATTGACCAATTTGAACCTCTAACCTATTAATAGCTTAGTTATAGTTGTTCATCATTGAGGCCTGGGTTTTGGACAAGGTTTCAATCATTCTTTTCAAATCTGACATTTTCTTATCTGGATGATTCTGTTGTTGTTGTTGATATGTGGGCTGAAAGTTATGTTGGTAATTTGATTGAAAATTTGGCTGACTCTAATGGAAATTGGGTTGATGAGACTGAGCAGGGTATTAGTGTGAAAGTTGTTGCCTTGGTTGCTCAGGACCAGTCTGACTCCATGAAAAATTTGGATGGTTTGTCCATCCCGAGTTGTATGTCTTGGAGTAGGGATTGTAGTTGGGTCCGGCATAGGCTGCATTCATGTTTTCAGGGAAAATTTATTAAGCTTGGTAAATAGGGCACTCCTCAAATAAGTGGGTGAGAGCATGGCAATAGGTACAATCAGGATTGATCACTTGTGTTAGATTGACCTAGTTCACTGAGTTGGGTTCCCTAGCCTCGAGTAGTTCTAACCTCCTCATTAGTTGTGTGATTTTTGGCGCAGCAGCTATAGAGGACTCAATTGAATGCATACCAGTTCTAAAAGTTGTGGGGTTAGTTTTCGCAGGGCAAGACTCCCACTAAATGATTTTTCTGCTAAAATTTCATATAGGTCCTAGCCCTAGTCCTCATCTTTCTTCAAAAATTCTTCTTGACACACAGTCTCAAGAAGTGTCTTAGTCTGAAATGTAATTTGTCATAGAGAATTTGGCACTGTCGCCACTTCTCTATTTTCTGGTGAAGACATTGGACTAACAAATCCTTAAACCGTTCAAAATACTTTCAGAATGGTTCATTTGTTTCCTTCCTATATTGCATTATGTTCTTCCTGATGAGGGCAGTCTTACGGATGGGATAGAATTTCTTAAGAAAGAGCTTAACAAAATCATCCCATGACGAAATAGAACTGACAGGCAGATTATATAGCCACTTCTTGGCTATGTCCTTAAGCGCAAAGGGAATGAACCTCAATCTAACAGCATTTTCCCCTATTGGGGAATTCTCATCATCAAAATATTTCTTTAAACTCTCTATGAAGAAATACGCGTCCTCGAATTCTAGGCCATAGAACCTAGGGAGTGTGTTTATGAATTAAGGCTTCAGGTCAAAATTGTTTCCATTAGCCTCAGGTAAAAAATGCAGGAGGAAGTGAAGCACGAATTGGGTAGAACTTGTCTTGGAGAGAAATGTGATTCGCCATGATTGGACTTGTATCAGGAAGTGGTGCGTGTGCAAGTATAGTATTCCTAACAAGTATTGATGAAAAAGGATCTCGGTACCACTCTTGCATGCACAACACAAACAACGTTCACCTAACAAACATTCAAAAAATAAAATAACAAATAAAAATAAAGAAAACAATCACCAAGCTATCTAGGATCCCTGGACCTAGATGACTCCTAACTGGGCGATTCTCTGAGGAAGGTTGTTGGTTGAATCAGACCACAGCTAATCAGCCAGGTAGGGGCAAAATATGGTGGGAGGTATCCGTGCGTAAGTAACGGGCCTTAATTACACCAAACCATGGTATCTTCGAGGCTTAACCTCTTAATCCCCAACCGTAGACGCTAATTTTGCTAGAGTATGAATCAAAACAAATTCCAACCACAGCTAATCTCGTATCGAGTCCGGATGTCCCTAGGGGCCAACGTCTATCAATTTTTATTTTAAGCTTGGGATTGTGAGTACTTGGAATATTGTTTTTGGGATAAGGAATGGTGATGAAATTCCCACATTATCTTGTTATTGGGGTGGTGCCCTTAAAATCAATTTGTGCAAGTGTACAGAATATGCAAACA
Source organism: Agave tequilana (assembly GCA_038442645.1). Lineage (NCBI taxonomy): Eukaryota > Viridiplantae > Streptophyta > Magnoliopsida > Asparagales > Asparagaceae > Agave > Agave tequilana. The sequence continues at coordinate 52,408 of JAVJIF010028609.1, forward strand.
AGATCACTCAAAGCGATTAAATCAACCAAGAGATGAGTCCTATACTATATGCTTTGCGTACATACTTTGCTCCAGCACTCTTCAACAGTAAAGTAAATGAATTGAAAAGACATATGCTTAGAATATAAACGGCTAATCAATTTTTGAATTTTTCAACAAACGCTTTACTGTTGGCTTATTAGCAGGATCCTCGTGATGACATACAAGAAACAAATATTGTAGCAAGCTATATTTTGCAAAGCAAGCAACCCTGCAACAAAAACTGTCAGTAGTCAACTCTTCTTTACTGCGGATCTGCGGCCAGAGCCGAGAAAACGCAACAATTCAGAGGGTACTTGGTCTCTGCTTTCTAGAGCAGAGGCCCAAGATCACTTATATATTACTGCAATGCTTGTTTTCCTTTTTCCATGACCTGTAACCTACAACAGAAAAGAAATTTTTGTTTAGTTCCAAAAAATTAACAAAAACTGTTGCCCCCCTTGGCAACGGCGCCAAAAATTTGTTCGAGAGGACGAAATTGGATTAAGCTAGAGTTCAGAGTAAATTGTGTAAGTCCTTGTGCTGATATTCAAACTCTGAATATGTGTGTAAAATTACTTTATTCTTTTGAATTACCGTTTGTAGCAAAAGCTATAACGGGTCGTATCCGCAGGGAGGGCTTGCGATGGAAGCATTCACAGTTCTTTATGTTTTAGTTTTTGGGAAGAAAACGAAGGTTCTTCTTTGTTCAAAAATCGAAAAAAAATAAAGTAAAAAAGAAAATGAAGAATCTTTGTAGGCTTTAAGAAAAGAAAAATGGAAGCGAAGAAAGTGAAATGAAAACAGCGAAGTTGGAAAAAGAGAAGAATGGATCTTGTAAGAAAAAGAAAGTTTTAGAAAAGAGTTTTAATTTGATAGAAAGAAAATCATAACTAACTAATGCTCTACACTACTAACTTACTAATCTCGTTGGGTGATTGTGCCTCATGTAGATTCATTGGCAATTGTCCATCTTGCTTTGGCAAGTCAATGAGTTTTTTCAAATTGTAGAGATGTTCTCATCTTAACTTGGTTAAGTGGCCTCCTTAGATCATCGGCTCCCAATAGGTTCACAAGAATGGAACTTAGAACTTCACACTTTAGATATGCTTAATAAGAATGTAAGATTCATTGAATCATCAAAGCCATAGTTAGCTAGCATGAAATAAGAAGCTAGTACAATAAGTGTTAGCATACTAAAGTGATCCATCTTCATGTTCTATCAAAGCTCTTGCTAAAGAAACAAGGCTCTAAATGAGGCACACATGAATCATATGGAGGTGATATCAAAACCTTCACTAAAATTAGACACAATACTCATCTTCATTTAGAATTAAGAGACTTGTTATACAAGAGTAGAAATGTAAACATCCAATAAGTTAGATAAGTTAGTATCACCCAAGAGTTAGTAGTTAGTAGTGTAAGAAGTTAGTTAGTCATGTTAGAGGATTAGTTATCCATAGAAGAGAAAAGCAATGAAGAAGACATAGTAAAATAAGTGCAGAAAATAAAGAGCTTTGAAAGTAAATGGCAATAAAGCAAGAAAATTAGAGGAAAGAAAACTTGAGCCTTTGTATTTGACTTATCACTTCTTCAATTACAGAGATCTCACTCGCCCTTTCTTTCTCTTTTCTAGATCTAAAAGAAGAAATAAACAATTACAAAAGGAAGTTAGAAAAAACTAAAGAACTCCTAAATCTTCTCCTAAAATAAAATGCTTTCCTCTCTTCTCCTTTCTGCAGAGGCCCTGGGATCTTTATATAGGCCTCAGGAGCTGATCGCTATCAATCATAGCTGTGGGATCAATCACTTGATCAACGGCCACAGATTTGCCGCGAAACGCGGCCAGAACCGTGTTCTGCAGCATAATCTAGGCCGTTGCGCTAGCGATCGCTCTGACATTCTGTTATTGTGCAGGTGCCCAGCTAGAGCTTCTAGAACCATGGGTATATCCCCTGGTTCGTTACAGAATTAGGCTTCCTTGATTTTGGCTCCTAAAAACTCTTTTAATTCCTTGAAAAATCTAAGATTTGGGCCTTCTTCTCCATTAAAGAATGGACCTGAAAAATAAGAGAGGTAACCATTAAAAATCTTATTTTTATTAATAAAATGCATGGCAATATAATATAAAATGATGCAAAATGAAACTCCAATTAGTGATCCACAAAGAGGGACTGCGATGAAAGTGTTAAGTTCTTTTACCTTTTTAGTTTACAAAAATATGTTGGGAATTTCTTCTCAGTTTTAGAAAAGGAAAAGAAAATAAAAATGAAAAGGTTAAGTTGGTAAAAGAAAAGATGTGAAGAAGATGGTAAAAGAAAAGATGGTGATGTTATTGTTGTTGTTTTATTTACAAAAGAAAAGGAAAAAACTAAATAAAGAAGAGAATGTTAGTTTTGTAGTAGAATTCTAAACTAAAAATTAAAAGAAAAGAAAACTAAAGAAGAGTTCACTTACCCTTTGTGTTGATTATTGTACCCTTGATTTTGGTTAAAGCTTATGTTGCTTCAGAGGCGATCAACACATAGCCCATAAAATTGAGCTCAATCCCCGTCTACATTACATCATCAAGATGAACAAGAATGAAATGATGTAGACTCTTGAGGAGGAGATTATCATCATGAAATATCGATAGCACTCACACAAACACGGCTATACCAATGCTATTAGATTCACTTGGATACTCAATCATACACAAAAAGAGTGTGAAAGAAAACAAGAGAATAAAATGCTAACTCTTGATTCAATGGAATAACAATGAAAGAAGAAGAACTTACACCGGCGTTACTTCTCATTACAAGCTTTAGTCTCATTCCTCCATGAAACTCTTCTCTCCTCTTAGTTACATCAAGAAAAATAGAAATTACATTAAAAGAGAAAAAATCTAGGTTAAACTTATACAAGAATCTATTCTACTCTCTGCTGAATCGCCCCATTTACCTTCGAGATTGCAGGTATTTATAGGAGAAATGCAACAATGAGAAGCGTCTGAAGATATGAGGAGAAAACACTCCCCCTTATCTTTTAACAGGGCCGTAGAAATGCGACTTTGGTCGCGCTTTCATCGCCTCGGTGTAGATCTGGCTACACCCAGGGAGGTGCCACTTGCTAACTTTAAAATCCCTTTTTATCTCCTACTTGATTTGCAGATTTTGGTCCTTGATTTGACGAAACCTCTTTTGATTTTAGGCTTTAACTACTTGATTTGTGAAGATCTGATTTAACTAATTTTTCAACTTATTTTATCTTCTTTGATTTTTCCTGATCCTTGATTTGAATTTAATTCTGATTTAAATCAGAATTTAGATGGGCTATTGGGCTTGGTTTTTACTCCCTCTTCTTTAGTAAAGGCCTGCATATAATTTAAATAATAAATTGGATTAAAAGCATAGTTTATTAAATAATAAATATGAGAATGTGACAATAAATATGCAGTGTCAACGTTCGATTACACCCCCATACCTATCTTTTGCTCGTCCTCGAGTAAAACATTAAAACTAAACCTAAGAAATTATTAGACCACTTTCGTAGGTCATGCGATTGCACTAAACATGTGCAACAAGCGGTTAAAAGTTTTTCCTAGAGGATGAGTTTTATCTCTTGAGGGTTTTCAGTGGATTACACTTAAAAAATCCATAAAGAAAGAGAAACAAAGTGTTAGTATTTTTGAAAAGCATTTTGAAAAGAAGAGGAAATATTTGAAGTATTATTGTAAGAGTTCAAGTAATCTATAAGTTATAGGAAAACCGAATTTTTCATTCCTAAACTTAGTCTCTAGTCAAAAACTTGTTATCAATTAAGATAAGGAGTCAAATTGTATTTCTTATCAACTCTATTATTTTACCCTAAGTCATATGAATATTTGTAATTATAAAATTTTGACTAGGAGTTCTTTAACTCTAACTCGTATGCCTTATTTTCTTTTTTAATACTTTTGTGGTATTATTTTTAATTTTATTAGGCTTTCTAATCTGCCCATGTAACAAGTTTTTTGTTGGTAACTCCTAAACTGGACGATCTTAGGGCACCGAGTGAGAAAACACCCCAAGGACTTAAGAACTCGAGCAAACAAAGCCACAAAACTAAGAATTTTGTAATATGGACCACATTTAGGCATGAATATTTATGCTTTATGAGGCATAAATACCCAGCTTAATTAGAGATTTTTGATATATATATTTTTTTCTTTTTTTTTCTTTTTCTTTTTTATAAGGCATAAGAATCTTTGTTTTTTTTTTAACCCTAAGTGTGTAAGTGTATAAAGCATGCATATTTCATCAAGGTAAAAATCAAGACTAAGTTACTTTTTTAAATTTTCTTTTAACCTTAGAAATCAAATAAATAATCTTATTTCGACTAAGTATAAGAAATCCTAATTATGATACTCCTATTCTTTAAAATTAACTCAATTTCATACAAAAAATATGTCAAAATATTGTTTCTCTTTTCAAAAATTTTTAAAAGCAAAGAAAATGTTAATTTTTTTTAAAAAAGAAAACCTACCCTCCCACACACCTATCTCATGCATTGTCCTCAATATATGAATGAATGCATAAATACATGAACAAGAGAAAGGGAAGCAAAATATTACCTGAAGGTGGTGGTTCCGGTGGTGGTCGGATTGGATCAAGTGTTGCTACCCATCAAGTTAATATGGTGGTTCACGAAACCTACCTTTATTGACCTCTTTTCTATGTACATAATTACAATCCCTAATATGAATAGTATCATGAAAGATCCTGCCATGAAACTTATTCCCTTTACATGACCAGTCTTGAAAAATCATCACGGAGTCATCATGGTCTATACCTATGTCCAACAAAAGAATGTGACTTGGTGGAATGGTTGATTTGGGCTCTAGAGTGATGGTTTGGGAACCATTACTAACTTAGAAAAATCAAGTGTAGGTTCAAAAGTTGGTATTAGTTCAATAGTTGGTTCAATAGTTAGGTCCAAATCAAAGAAATGAAATTCACATTCTTTTCCCATTAATAGAATGTGACTATCCAAAATTGGTGATTCAATTTCTAGATGTATGGGTATAGGAATAAATATTGGCTCTAGAAATGGTTTCAACTTGGGTAAGGATACCGAGTCAACAAAGATTCAAAAAATGAAATTGAATCACAAAGTTGGGTATCAGGGTAACATTCACATTCAAGTTCAATTTCATTGAAATGAAAACTTGCCAATTTGTCAATGGGTTGACATTGGTCAAGTTCAAGGTTTTGTGGTGAAATTAAATCTTGATCAAAGTCTCCAAGACACCATGAATCTTGATTTTCATCAATATGGCTAGGGCAATCTGGAATGGTCGAACATGTGTTAGGTAGAGTTTCCTTATTTCTATCTTTAATTATGTTGATCAAACGACTCATTTGTGCTTCTAGACTATTGATAGATTGGAAAAAAATATTTTCTTACTGAATCAGGTTTTCCGTACTCCTATCTGAGTCCATAGGTTCTTCTTTTTATTGTGGGATTTGTAACATTGAGTAAGGATCCTAAATTTGGGAGTCTTGTGGGCATTCTAAGCCTATCATTTTCATCCTTTGTTCTTAGGACTCAATCATGACTTCTATACTCTTCATCACCTCAGATTTTTCTTCTATGGGTTGATCATGACTAGAAAAATTAGAAACTGAATGTTGAAATAGTGGTTGAAAATATGACTCTGGGGAGTTGTATCCCCATTGACTCTGTGAAGAGTAGTGATGATTGTTCTAGTCTTGTTCATAATATTGCGACTGGGGCATATATTGATTCAGATAAAATCAATCTGGCATACTAGATTGGTTAAAGTTATGATATGTCGGTTTGGTAATATCCGAAAAAGAGGTCAGGATCTAATATACATTATCATTAGAATTGAAAATATTATTGTTATAAGCCATATCACACAAGAAATATCAAAAACAAAAAAATAAATAAATAAACAAACAAATCTAGCTTAAGTTAGAATTGACCTTAGACCTAGATGACTCCTAACTGGTCAGACTGTCTACGAGGGATATATTGCAGAATCTGACCACAAGTTAATCAGCCAGATAGGGGTAAGATTGGTGGGAGATATATGTGCTTAAAGCAACGGGCCTAATTAAACCAAACTATCAGCCTTTGAGGCTTCGCCTCTTAATCCCCAACCTTTGTCACCGATTTGGCAAGAGTCAAATTCTAATCAACTTCCCCCTTAGGTTAGTCTCCTATTGAGTCCGAGATGTCCCTAGGGCCATCATCTACTCAGTCTTAATTAGGTTTGGGTTAGTAAATGAGGAGATTATTTGTGGGCTAAGTGTAATAACTTCTTTACCTTATCTTGTTTAGAGGACAAGCCTGTAAATCAATTTAGTGTAATGTGTACATGTTTACGTAAAGCAACCCTTAGCAATGTAAACAATTCAAAAGTATTCCTATACTACATCCTATGCACACGTACCTTTGCTCCAGCACTCTTCAACAGTAATGTAAAAGATAAATTAATTAGACACGTGCCTAGATGCAAGTCTAAACTATTTTTAATATTTACAAATAATCACTTTACTGTTGAATTAAATACAGTGTGCAAAATAAATTAATAAGAAAATCTAATATATACAGAAGCTATATTTTGCAATGTTAAAGCACTCGCAAAAAAACAATTAGTAGTCCACCACAAATGTCACGTTAACACGGATTTTGCCGCATTTGCACAGCATAATTGTGGGCTCTGCTGCTCTACCTTTTTGGGCAGAGGCACATAGTAGCAATATGTCAACTGTTGCTCTTCAATTCCTAAATCCAGCCTTTGCACACACAAAACAAAGAAGAAAAGGTTAAATTTTTAAGTAAATCAAAAAGGAAAATGAAAACTTACCATGCCTTCCCGATAACAGTGCCAAAATTTGATTGAGTTAAAACCTGTACAGAAAAATGTAGAATTTCATAAATGAATAATAGAAGTATAAGGTACTCAATACTACCGCTATAGTGAGTGGCTATGCGGGTCATAATCCACAAAGAGGGACTGCGATGAAAGCGTTAAGTAAGTTCTTTTTCCTTTTAGGTTCAAAAACATGTTAGAAATTTCTTCTCAATTTTAAAAAAGAAAAGAAAATAAAAATGAAACGTTAAGTTAGAAGATGTGAAGAATGGTAAAAGAAAAAAATGGCGATGTTGCTGTTGTTTTATTTGCAAAAGAAAAGAAAAAACTAAATAAAGAGAAGAATATTGGTTTCGGAGTAGAATTCTAAACTAAGAATTAAAAAAAAAAAAGATAACTAAAGAAGAGTTCACTTACTTCTTGTGTTGATTGCCATATCTTTGATTGTTGGCAAAAGCTTACCTTGCTTCGAAGATGATCAACGCATAACCTATAATATTGACTCACTACCCGTCCGCATTACATCATCAAGACAAACAAGAATGAAATGATATAGACTCTTGAGGAGAAAATCATCATCATGAAATATCGGTGGCACTCACACAAACACGGCTATATCAATGCTACTAGATTCACATGGATAATCAATCATCAACAAAAAAAGAGAGTGAAAGAAAATAAGAGAATAAAATGTATCTCTTGATTCAATGGAATAAAAATGAAAGAAAAGAAGAATTTACACCAGTGACACTTCTCGATTCAAGCTTCAGTCTTATTCCTCCATGAACTCTTCTCTCCTCTCAATTACATAAAGAAAAAACAAAAATTACATTAAAAAAGAAAGAAAAACCTAGGTTAAAGCTATACAAGAATCTATTCTACTCTTTGCTGAATCGCCCCCATTTGCATTCGAGATTGCATGTATTTATAAGATAAATGCAACGAGAGAAAGCGTCTGCTCCCCCTTAACTTTTAACATGACCGTGAAAACGCGGCTTTGGCCGTCTTTCTGCGCATGGCTGTGGCCAGGTGGCCACACCCGGCGGTGCCACTCGCTAACTTCAAAAGCTCTTTTTATCTCTTGCTAGATTTTCAGATTTGGGTCCTGGATTTGATGAAACCTCCTTTGATCTATGGCTTTAACCACTTGATTTGTGAAGATTTGATTTAATTGATTTTTCAACTGATTTTGTCTTTTTTGATTTGCCCTGATTTTCCCTGACCTTAATTGAATTTAATTCTAAATTAAATCAGAATTTAGGTGGGCTTTTGGGCTTGGTTTCTCTTCCCTCTCCTTTAGTAAAGGTCGACATATAATTTAGACAAAAAATAGGATTAAAACAGAGTTTATTAAATAATAAATATGACAATATGGCAATAAATATTATAGAATCAACGACCAATCATATGTATAGTGAGTTGAATAAGAAAATAAATAGCTGTAGAAACTTAAACTTTACAATTCAACTAACCTGCAAAAAATACAGGTTAGTAGTTCACTCATATTTCTACGAGAACGCGGCAAATTTGAGGGCATCTAGGCTCTGTTTTCTTCAACAGAGTTTAGGGCCACTTATATGTCTACTGCAGTATAAATTTCTTGATGTCTCCTCCTGTACACAAGAACAAAGAAAAAAGTTAACCAAAATAGTAAAATAAAAAGAATACCTTATGGCCACATCCAGGG
>JAVJIF010028610.1:0-52238 GCA_038442645.1 Agave tequilana
TAAAACAAGATAACGGGAAACAATAGATGTGGGAGTCCACACTTCGCATATCAACAGCTCACGTATCTAGTAACAAGAATATCACTATCAGTAACGGGAAATATTCATGTAACGAAAAAACAGGAAGATACATGCAACAATAATACATGCAATATGAACGGTGATCCATATGACAAGAGTATAGAAACAATCAATGCATGTGTAACAGTGATGTGTAAACATGATATAACTATGTCGAGCATCCATATAACGATGATATCAATATATATGAAATAACGGTATTAAGTAAATTGGTGTATCTATGTATCAGTGGGACATGAATAAGAAATAATAGTGTTATGTGTAATATGATCTGTATAACGGTGATACATGTACATAAGATAACAGTGTCCCGTGTGACAGAATTTCCAAGTCATGGTGTGAACACTAATGTTTAGTCTAACAAAATCTCTGTGTAACAGGTGTACATGAATATGTAATATACTGTATGTACACAACAGTGTCCGGTGTAATAGCATCTACTCGAGTGTCAAATATTTCTAATTAAAATAATGATTACTATATTCTGAATATGTTAGGTGCCACCAAATTATTATACATAATTATCTATTTTAATTAACAATTTAACTTCTGGATCTCGATAACTAAAAAATCATCCATATATATATATATAATATATATATATATATATATATATATATATATATATATATATATATATTATACATTTTATAATATATCAGGTAAGAAAATAAAGTATGATTATGTTATCTATTATATTTAAATAACAATCATGTTTGGTTTAATTATATTTAAATAACAATCATGTATGGTTTAATTAGGGGGATTTACCAACAATTACATTTTCTTAACCCATATTTATAATGCTTTACCTATAATCAAGATTTATTAAATAAGGCAATCAATCAATTTTACTAAACATGATAAAATATAATTTATAAAAGAACAACACTCACAAACTGGCCATAGGAAGGTAGCTCTCTTTCTCACGATCGCAACAGTTTCAGGATCGTCCAATTCAGAGTTTGGATGCTGCAGATATCGCCCGAACACTAGAAACCATATAAAAAGGTTTAATATGTAATTAATAAGAATAAAAATGCAACAAATATAATGTAATGGGGGCTTTTATGAAAGTTTACCTTATTGGTTTAAGAACGGGTTTGGGCTCTTAACGGGTCGGGTTTGGATCCAATGCCCAAACCCAATGACTTAAGTGGAAGTGGGTTATAGGGTTAATGGTTAGGGTTTATTAGGTAACGGGTTTGGGTTCTTGAGATAGGTTCACACCTGTTATTGGTTATGAACCCATCCAGGTACAGCAGAAGAAGCAGCAGCATCTGCTGCTGCTGCAGATGCGCGCGCAGGCCGTCCAGCACTGGTCGGGTGCTGGCCGGCAGCGGCATGCTAGTGGCGGTCCCGGTCGGCGGTGGCGCGATGGTGCATCAGGCCGAGAGAGAGGGTAAGGAGAAAGGGAGAGAACGGAATAGAGAGATGGGGGAAGAGTGAGTGAGAGATTTACAGAAGAAGAAGAAAGAGAAGAAGAAGAAAGGGGCGGCGCCCGATGGGGGGCAGTGGCGCGCCAGCCACTGGCCGCCTGGCCGCGGGCGACGAGTCAGGCCCCGTGGCCTGGAACAGAGAGAGAGAGAGAGAAGTGAGGAAGAGATGGAAGTGAGGAAGAGAGAGGGAAGAGAGAGAGAGAGGATTTAAAAGGTAAAAAAAGGGAAGGCGGTGGTCTAAAGGCGGTGGAGGAGGATTCGGGAAGAAAGTAGTAGAAAAGAAAGAGATAGATTAAAAAAATAATATTTATTATTATTCTTATTGGCCCAATATTGGACTAGCTTCGAAGGGTTCCAAAAAATTCTCTAAAATAGTAAATATTATGCTGAGGAGTAATGTGAAATCGGATTCATAAAATCTTATCCAGTTTGCAAGTAAAAAATCCTGGAATGTATCGCCCAATATTGGGCACCACCGGTTTGGCCAGATTTTGGAATAATTCAGAAAAATCCCAAAAAATATCCTAACATAGAGAATATGATTCTAAGACACAAGGTGAAAGCCAATTCTAAAAATTCAACTCCATTTGTGAATAAAAATCATAGAGCCGATTATCCGTATCGGTCCACACCGACTACGGAGATTTTTCAAAATAATCCAAAAAAATTTCAAAAAATATCTGAAACAAAATTTGGCTCAATTTGACTAGCAGAAGGGTCAGATCAACTTTGTACGCTGTATCGAGTACTAATACTGTGATACTACATCAGGGATCAGGGGGTTACAGAGAAACATGGAGAGAGGGGGCTGGTCGGCCATCAGCGGCGGCCCTAGCCGCTGGTGGTCCATCAGAGAGATGAAAGGGAGAGGGAGAGAGGGTGTGAGAGAGAGAGAGAGAGAGAAAGGGGGTGCTGCCCACTTCTCTGTCCAAGCGCAGGCCAGGCCAGAGGGCTTATGGCCCATTCTTTGTCCAAGCGCAGGCCAGGCTCTGGTCTGGCTCTTCCCTCCCTAGCCGCGGCTAGGGAGGCACTGGGGAGGCCGCGCCGGCCGCCGTGGCGAGCGCAGGCAGGGGTGACCACTGGCCACCCCAAGGAGAAGGAGAGAGGCGGATGGTTGGGTTTTTGTTGGTGGAGATGATGTTGGTGGTGGTATTCTAGTGATGAAGTAATTGGGGAAGATAAGAAGAGGAGGAGGTGGTGGGAGTTGACATTGAAGTAGAGGAAGAGGAATTTTGGTGGTGGTGATGGTTAATTTGAAGAAGAAGAAGAAGGTGGAGATGGTGATGGTTTGAAAAATAGAAGGAGATGAAGATAGGGGTAAGGAAGTTGGAGTTTGGGGGTTGATTGGGGCCCACCGCCGGTCATGATCGTCGGCCAACTCATCGGTGATGGTGATTGGGTGGTGGTCGTCGCCCAAATGGAGGAGAAGAAGAAGAAGAGAGGAAAGAGAGAAAGAAAGGAAAAAGAAAAAGAAAGGAAAAGAGAGGGGGGCATGACGGAGGAGAGGTGTAATAAATGAAGGGGAGTGGGCCGGTTGGTGGAGTTGGAGGAAAAGGAAAAGAAAAATAAAGAAAGAAAGAAAGAAAGAAAGAAAGAAATGAAAGATATCTTAAAATAATAATATTAAAATAATTTCAAAAATATCGACTGTTCCAGAAAAATCCCCAAAAATACCCAGAGGTAGAAAACATCATCTTGAGGAATAATATGAAATCAGTTTTCAGAAATAAATTCTCATTTTCAAAATAAAATTTCTGAAATCTACCAGCGACACTGGCCGACACCAAATCCGGCCGAGTTTTGATAATTTCAGAAAATTCTCCAAAATACATTAAGGTAGAAAAAATGATTCTAAAAAATAGTGTGAAAGCGGATTTTAGAAATTCAACTCTTTTTGTAAATTAAAATTTCTGAAATCGGCCAGCAATACCGGTCGACACCAAAACAGGTCGAACTTTGATAAATTCAGAAAAATCTTAGAAAATATTTTAAAATAGAAAATGTGATTTTAAAAAGCAATATGAAAGTGAAATTTAGAAATTCAATTTCGATTGTATTTTAAAAATCCTGGAATCGTCCAGTAACATAGTCGACACGGGTTTTGAAGATTTTGCAGAATAATTCTGAAAAATTTTAAAAAATAATGAAAAACCTAAAATATTAGAAAACGATATTTGAAATTAAAATTGATCAAATCTGACTATCAAAAAAATCAAATCGAGTAATACACTAGGATCGGGTCCCCGGTTCAGAGTAGGGCTGACTCCGAGTCCACATCCGAATCCAATGAAAAATAATCGCATAAATAATCACAAAACAAAAAAAATTACGGAAATTAAATCAAAAAATACGATCAAAAAATTTAAATACGTATCTAGGTATATATTCTGGGAACGGGGTGTTACAAAAACTTTAGGTGATTCTGAGTGGATATCAATGATTCTCAATTGGGTTTCGCTCATTGAGAGACAAACAATGGATAACACAATATGGGTTGAGATTTATTCTCACATCAAAACTTAGATTGATAGGTAGATATCAACTTTGTATTTATATCTTTAACTTTTGCTCAACTTTATGCTGTAGGAATATTCTTAATTACGCTTGAATTAACACTGCTAGGCACAGAGTTCATTTTCATTTATGATCTTAGGAGCTGGATCAGTACAGGCTGTGAGAGCTATCTTCCGTGCATGAGAGCTTCCTAATTATTAACTGTGATGAAGGGAAAATATAGCGAGAGAGATTACTTCTTTTCCGTGTGGAACTCCAAAATCTTTGCTCTCTCTTAAGCTTCTGTTTGTGAGTTATTGGCTATAATTCGTAAGTTGTGATTGATAACTCTTTTACGGTTGTAAATGAGTTACATGCATGTAAAGTTTACGGTGTTTGGTTGGTAATGTAAAGTTATAAGTGGAAAGTGTATGTATTTTATAATGTTTGATTGTAGAACTATTTTGTGATTTAAAATTTTTAAATATTACAAATAAGTACTAAAAATATTAAATATTAAAAATTTAATATTAATATAAAAAATAATACAATTTTACATGACCATAAAATTAACTATAAGTGATTGTAAGTAAGTGATAATTGAGTTACAAGTGAGTGATAATTAGATTGCATAAGTTTTTTATGAATTACGGTCCAAATAAATACCAGAGTTATAATTAAAGTGTAAGTCATTTACGAATTATAGTCTCTAACAATCTTTTATGCCAAACAAACAACCCCTAAGCCAACCGCCCAAAGCCGTGGTTTGCTGTTGGCGCAACTTCACCCTATCACCTGTCAAACTCCAATGTATGACGTCAATACTACTTGAGGCACATTCCGAACTTCATGACCTGATTTCTTCCTAATTTTTCCAAGATAAAATCCGCCATATCATATTTATTTTTCTAAATATTAGACTCTAGTTTCTAATTACTATTTCCTTCTCAATCAGAGATAATCTCAATCAGAGATAATTTCGAAAGATTATGATCGGTAAATACAATCTCATCATAAATGTCAGACAGCAACGGTATCAAATCGATCCCAAATCGACTCAAATAACTTTAAATATGCCTCAATCACATTATCTTGAATCCAGATCAGTCAAACTTGTGGTTAAAAAAAGTCCGAACCTTAGTAGTCATCACCACTTTTATTGGATCAAGATTTTGAACCAAAATGAGAAGCATGTGCCTAATTAGTCTAAAACGTTTAGCGTAAGACCCCTCCTTTGTATGTGAGAGGTTCCATATTCAATTCTTGTAGTTATCAAACAATGATTAAATTTGGGTAATTAAGATGGAGGGTGACATTTGTCATCTTTCTTAAAGATAAAATAAATAAAATAAATACCTAATTATGCTGACTTATTTCATATTCGCAAGAGAAACCTCTCAGGGATGGAGATTCCCGATTCTAATCTCGATACACCACGAGATCACTTAACACAAATTCACAAGATAAGAAATCACAAATAAGAAGAAAACACGATATTTACGTGGTTTGGCAACATAACTTTGACCTACAGCTACGAAGCATAGATATGAAATCAACTATAAAAAAAGAGATCAAATATTAGAATACAAGAGTATAGGAAGAGAGGGGAAGTCGAGAAAGTCGACGATGACAAGGCAAGGAATCAGCACAGCAACAGCAGGGAATCAGCAGCAGCAACACGGTCGACTGGACCGGTCGACCGTTGTGCACCAACGTGCACAGGCTGCAGCGGTCAACCGCCCAGTCGACCGCAGAAGGAGAATGGTCGACCGCCCGGTTGACCGACTGACATTGCCTAACTCTCGGTTAGGAACGGTCGACCGGCACGGTCGACCGGTGCTTGGGTCGGTCGACCGACAGCCGAATTCGGGCTGTTTAGGAAATTTGCTGAATTAGAAATCAGCCCAATAAGGAAACTGATTCCTAGGGTTTCCTTGGGGTATATGAGAGGGGCAGAGCTCTCTTCATAAGTAATGCTTGTAATACTTGAAAATTTGTATTGATTATCAAATCAATAAAAGAAATCTTTCTTCCTTACCCCGAGGACGTAGGCGAAATTGGCCGAACCTCGTTAAATTCTTGTATTTGTGTTCTTCTCATTGTTTAATTGTTCTTTGCTGTTGGTGGTACTTCTATATTGCATCTTGGCTCAAGGGTTTTCTCCACGTGGTTGTTGTATCTGCACACAATAAGTGGTATCAGAGCATCCCAGGTTCGTCGTGGGATCATCTGGTGATTCGAAGGGCATCTATTGCTGATTTAGTGGAGATCGTGTGTCGATCTCAGATCAGCATTTGGGACTTTTTGTGGGATCGTGTGTCGATCTCAGAACAGCGCGTGAAGTGCTCAAGGAATCAATTGAGGAGTAGATCTATTCAGAAACTCATCTAGGGTTTCGTGAGAAGGTAAAGATCTGATCTTTATCAAAGTTGTTTATCTAACTCCGTTGGTTTTCCGCATTACATAGAGGATCTAGTCAAAGAGATGGCAGAAGAAAGTACATCTGTGAGAACCATGAATCCTCATCCGAGGATAGATGTGGTGAAATTCAATGGCACAAACAATTTTAGCATGTGGAGGTACGAGGTGATTGATGCGTTGAATGCATCGAACCTCGAAGATACTCTGCGTCTGGAGAAGAAGAGAAGCACAACCACTGAAGAAGAGTGGGATAAGATGAACCGATCAGCGTGTGACTTAATCAGATCATTTCTAACACAAGACATCAAATATCTTGTGTTACACGAAACATCTGCGAGGCAGTTGTAGGAAATCCTTGAAAGAAAGTATCAGACCAAGAGTATTGAATCCAGAATACAGCTGAAGAGCAAGTTGTACGGGTTTCAGATGAAGAAAGGATGCTCCTGAATGAACATCTGAATTGCTACACGATGCTGCTTACGGATTTGGTAAATTTGGATGTCGAGGTAAATGAAGAAGACAAAGCGGTAATTCTCTTAAACTCTCTTCCTGCAGAGGAGTATCAGACTTTTACCTTAAACTTCATAAATGGTAGACAGTCCCTTGACTATCATGAAGTGTCGTCTGCTTTGGCTAATTATAAGACGAGGAGAAAGGAAAGGCAGTCTTCTCAGGCAAGCACATCAGCAGAGGCGCTAGCAGTAAGAGGCATGGGTTCACATAGGAAGGGCAAAGATGATCGAGGGAGATCGAAGTCCAGGCCAGGCTATCGAGATCTGAAGAACCAGTGTGCCTTCTGCAGAGAATTAGGGCACTGGAAAGTTGACTGTCCAAAGGCCAAAGGGAAGAAGAAGGAGTCTAAGACTGAGGCAAACTTGCAAAGGTGGTCAGTACTCAAAGCAGTACCTCACAGGCAGGTGGATCAGACTCAGACTCGTCGGTTTTCTCATTCTCTGTCACTACTCCTATCGTTGGCTACTCAGGAGATACTGAGTGGATTTTGGATACTGGTGCTACATACCATGTGTTCCCGAATAGGGATTGGTTTTCTAGCTTTGAGAAGCTGGAGGGATGTTCAGTCGTTATGGGCGATGATCATCCATGTATCATGGAAGGTGTAGGAACAATCCAGATCAAGATGTTTGATGGGATGATAAGAGAACTGAAGGAAGTGAGGTATGTACCTCAACTGAAGAGAAACTTTATCTCTGTTGGAGCTTTGGAGACATTGGGTCTTATGGTGTCAATAAAGGAAGGAGTGCTTAAGATGACCAAAGGCTCGATGGTGTATTGAAGGCCGTTCGCCGGAACAATCTTTACTACTTGAAGGGTAGTACTGTGACTGGGCAAGTGGCGGCTTCTACAGATTCAGATGAAGACTCAACCAGGCTATGGCATATGAGGCTGGTACACGCAGGAGAAAAGTCTTTGCAAGCTCTTGCAAGATAAGGACTACTAAAAGGTGCCGGAACTTGCAAGTTAGAATTTTGTGAACATTGTATCATCGGAAAGAAGACCAAGGTGAAGTTCGGCACAGCAACACATTACACCAAGGGGATTCTGAATTATATTCACACTGACGTTTGGAGACCTACCAAGACTGCATCAATTGGAGATAACCATTACTTTGTGTCGTTTATTGATGATTATTTTAGGCATTGTTGAGTATATACCATAAGACACAAAGGGAAGTCCTAGAATTGTTTGTGAAGTGAAAGAAGAATTTGGAGAGAAGTACGGGAAGGAAAATCAAGGTCCTCCGTTTAGATAATGGAGGAGAATATAAGTCTGATCCTTTCCTTCAGCTATGTCTTGATGAGGGCATAGAGAGACACTTCACAGTGAGGGAAACACCGCAACAGAATGGGGTAATAGAAAGGATGAACAGGACTTTACTAGAGAAGGTCTGCTGTATGTTGTCCAATGCCAGTTTATCGAAGAACTTCTGGGCTGAGGCTTTGGCATACGCATGCTATCTTATTAACAGGTTGCCTTCGTCTGCGATAGGAGGGAAAACTCCTCTCGAGGTTTGGTCGGGAAAAACAGCTGCTGATTATGATTTGCTAAGGGTGTTTGGTTGTCCAGCCTATTATCATGTTAAAGAAGATAAGCTAGACCCGAGAGCAAAGAAGGGCTTATTCGTCGGTTTCAAGAAGGGAATCAAAGGATTCAAGATCTGGGATCCTACGGACATGAAGTTTCTTTTCAGCAAGGATGTCACATTTGATGAGGCTTCTATGTTGAAGCCTGAGGTCTCTCAGCAGATGGAGACTAGCAAGACCAAAGATGTATCGCAGCAGGTGGAGAATGATGCTAATCCATTATCTCTAGAAAGTTCAGCATCGGTGAGGATCATACCTAGGGTGACACAAGATAATGATCAAGCAGATGAGATAGATGTTGATGATGAAGAGGGTCAAGAACAGATCATGGGTGATGTTCCTGACTCTACTGCAGTTAGAAGACTAAGGAGAAACACACGAAAATCAGGTTGGCTCACTACAGATATGATCGTGGCTTATGTACTTTCAGTCGTTGAGGAGGCTATCCCGTCCACCTTCAGAGAAGCTGAAATCAGTTCAGAGTCGAAGATGTGGAAAGCAGCCATGGAAGAAGAGATGAAGTCTCTTTACAAGAACGACACTTAGGAACTCACTAGGTTGCCCAAAGGGAAGAAGGCGAGGCTGTAAGTGGGTGTATGCAAAGAAGCAGGGATTTCTTAAAGAAGACATGGTGCGCTACAAAGCCAGATTGGTAGCAAAAGGCTATGCTCAAAGGGAAGGAATAGACTACAATGAGGTATTTTCTCTTGTTGTAAAGCATTCATCAATTCGCATCTTATTGGCTCTAGTAGCACAGTACGAGTTGGATCTTGATCAACTCGATGTAAAGACCGCCTTTCTCCATGGCGATCTGGATGAAGAGATCTACATGTCTCAGCCGACAGGGTTCAAGACCGCAGGGAAAGAAGATATGATGTGCAAGCTGAAGAAGTCGCTGTATGGGTTAAAACAGTCTCCTAGACAGTGGTACAAGCGGTTCGACAGCTTCATCAGAGGAAAGAGGTACACACGTAGCCACTCTGACCCATGTGTATATTATAACAAGCTACCGACAGGGGAGTATATCTATTTACTATTGTATGTAGATGATATGCTTATTTCTTCAAAGTCTAGATCTGCAATTGATACACTGAAGAGGGACTTATCTTCTGAGTTTGAGATGAAGGATCTTAGTGAAATAAAGAAGGTGCTAGGCATGGAAATCACACGGGACCGAAGGAGTGACAGGGTGAGCTTGACACAGAAGGGGTATTTGCAAAAGGTACTTCAGAGGTTCAACATCGGTAAGGATACGAAATCTGTAAGTACACCACTGCCTCCTCATTTCAAGTTATCTGCCGCTATGTTTCCAAAGACTGTTGAAGAACTTGAGTACATGACTCACGTCCCATATTCTAGCGCGGTTGGTAGTCTTATGTATGCTATGGTGTGTACACGACCAGATCTGTCACAAACTGTCTCTATGGTCAGTAGGTATATGCATGATCCAGGATAGGGTCATTGGGAGGCGGTGAAGTAGATTCTGCGGTATATTAAAGGTACCATAGATGTTGGTCTAGTATTCGAGAAGGATTCCACAGGAAAGCAGGATTGTATCGGGTATGTCGATTCCGATTATGCTGGTGATCTTGACAAACGCCGGTCCACAATGGGGTATGTCTTTACATTATCTCAGGCACCGGTTAGTTGGCGCTCTATTCTACAGTCTACCGTTGCATTGTCTACTACAGAGGCCGAGTATATGGCCATGACGGAGGTTATGAAGGAGGCAATTTGGCTTCAAGGCCTGCTTGATGACTTGGGGGTTGATCAAGATTTACTGAAGATCAACTGTGACAGTATGAGTGCTATTTATTTAGCCAAGAACCAGGTGTATCATGCACGGACGAAGCACATCGATGTCAGGTTCCATTTTGTTCGGGAGATTCTAAATGAGGGTGATATTGAGTTGCTGAAGATTTACACAACGGAGAATCCCGCCGACATGCTTATCAAGGTGGTGTCAGGAGTAAAGTTTGCACATTGTAAAGCTTTGCTCCATATCCTTCTTGTTGCATGAGCTTGTTGAAGCTCTTTTGGATGAACTACGGATGGCTTGATCCCTTGGGCAGGGTAGGTAGGCAACCACACTGGTGCAACCACTTTTGAGTTGACGGTTCGTATGTTTCAGTTCGGCTCAGATTTGAGAAAATCTTCAACGAGGTGGAGAATTGTAGGAAGAGAGAGGAAGTCGATGATGACAAGGTAAGGAATCAGCACAGCAGCAGGAGGGAATCAGCAGCAGCAGCAGCGCGGTCGACCGGACCGGTTGACCGTTGTGCACCAACGTGCACAGGCTACAGCGGTCAACCGCCCGGTCGACCGCAGAAGGAGAACGGTCGACCGCCCAGTCGACCGACTGACATTGCCTAACTCTCGGTTAGGAATGGTCGACCGGCACGGTCGACCGGTGCTTGGGTCGGTCGACCGACAGTCGAATTCGGGCTGTTTCAAAAATTTGCTGAATTAGAAATCAGCCCAATAAGGAAACTGACTCCTAGGGTTTCCTTGGGGTATATGAGAGAGGCAGAGCTCTCTTCATAAGTAATGCTTGTAATACTTACAAAATTGTATTGATTATCAAATCAATAAAAGAAATCTCTCTTCCTTGCCCCAAGGACGTAGGCGAAATTAGTCGAACCTCGTTAAATTCTTGTGTTTGTGTTCTTCTCATTGTTTAATTGTTCTTTGCTGTTGGTGGTACTTCTATATTGCATCTTGGCTCAAGGGTTTCCTCTACGTGATTGTTGTATCTGCGCACAACAAAGAGAACTAAGTTTCTTTCACACTTCACCCTCTCACTCTTATCTCATTGATTCACATTTCTACAAATGTTATCTCTCATCTAATTTACAAGAGATTATATACAGTGCTATAAAGAAACTCTAAAACTACATAACACTTAATGATAGCCATCATAAAGTTATTCTGATTCAATTGGTTCATGTCTATCATGTCTAATATAAACTCTCAAGGTTTAACACAACGGCAATCGAGTAAAGAGCCGCTCTGACACAAAGCGAACCGAACGAGAGTCACAGACTCACAATCCCATCAAAACCAGCATGCATGTATATTGTTCCAATCTGCATGCATGAATGCGTGGAGCATGTGGTGTGTACAATTATGTAAACATTATAATACTCCCTCCGTTCAGGAATAGTAGTGTCTTTTTTGAAAAAAAATTGTCCCAAATTAGTAATCCATTTTGAATCCCAATATTACTTTTATCATTTCCAATAGTAGTTTTACCATTCTCAATATAGAGTATGAAGTAATACCCTTACTTTTTCTCTTTATAATAAAAATGTCATTCTTTCTTTCTCTTTATAATAAAAACATCATTCCCAATGCAAGGGTAAAATTAAAGGTTCCCTAAATATACCACACTCAATACTCTTGTTTAACCTCGTGTCCGGTCAAAAAATCGTCCACTAAAAGCAGACGGAGGGAGTAATTAATTATATAAATGGGACAATGTTGGGCAGGATATAGATGTGGAAATTGAATGCTACTGACAAGATGATGACAGGTTAACGGTATAATTTAACAACGACCTCCCTCGACCAACGACACATCTTCTTCCCTTTGACATGAAATGCAGATTATTAATTCATGATGATTCCTATCATCATTCATTCGCTTTGTTTTCATCTCTACCTCATGATACCACACACTCTTGTTAATTCTCTATCTTCTTGTCACACACAGGTACTCTCTCTCTCTCTCTCTCTCTCTCTCTCTCAGAGACACTGCTAAAATCTGTTTGTGTATTAATAGTTAGTAAAGCTGTGTCCTTAGAAATCAAAACGAGAAAAAAATTTTGTTCACAGCATTTTCATGACCGTTGTCACCGCACACATCTGGGCCATTGATTCCCGTGGGCCTCCGAGTGGGACCCAGTGGTCCCCCCGGCTGAATAGCTCCCAGGCCACGGTGATCGCGGTGAACAAGTCACGCGGTGAGCAAAATGGAACTATCGAAACGAGGCAGCTATCGTACCCATCAATTACAAGTTGATTTATTTCTTTAATTTGTTACAAATAGTTCATTAAAAGTTTATCCAGTTAGGAACTGGGGATAATTAATTAGAAGCCTGATTCGGTCTAATTGTTTGGTTGGCCAGCGCAAATCGGGCCCATCCACATGAAAGCCCAACTCCACTCTCTTTCATCAATTGGGAGAGTGGGGCGCAAGAGTCAAGTTTGACTCGGATTGAAAAATAGAAAAAAGAAAAAGAAAACAAAGGAGAATAGCAGTGGCTGCACAGAGAGAAAAATAGAGAGAATATTAGGATTTCTTCTCTTGCTCAAGATCGAAGATTTTTTGGTGATTCCGTATGGCGGATCTCATGATTGATTCTTCGGAGTCGAGTGTATCTCCACAGAGGTTGAGAGATAGTTTATGTGGAGATCTTATCGAATTCGGTCTGTGAGGAAACATTTGTTTATTGGAATTCTCAAATATTTTGGTAAGGAAATTTGAGAGGGTTTCTATTAATTGTACCATTTTGCTGAAAATAGTGGATTAGATTGGATTTGCCCTGTGATTTTTCCCCTTCAGATCGAAGGGGTTTCCACGTAAACCTTAGTGTGCTTTGCTTGTGGCTTGGTAGATTATTTTTCTGCGATTTTATTTTAATTGAATTAGTTAATTTTATTGTTCACACATAGACACATTTTTTCTCAAGAAAAGTGATCTCAAAGCCAAGGTGTTGGTCATGTGTGAACAGTGGATGGAATCACGAGCCGCATGATTACTCTCAACGGGAGTAACTGGATGCTCTGGAAGCCAAGGGTGGAAGATCTTTTGCGCTGCAAAGATTTATATGCAGCCTGGAAGGTGATGAGGCCAAGGGTGGAGTACACGAGTGATGAAGATTGAAAGAAGCTTAATTGAAAAGCGATCAGATTTATTCGTTAATGGTAGGACGATACAGTGTTTCATCATGTCTTAGCAGAGAGTTCAACATATTTCCTATGAAAGAAATTGGAGAGCCTCTACTAAACGGAAGACAACTGGAAACAAAACATTTTTAGTTAGAAAGCTAGTTAATTTAAAATATAAAGAAGGGTCTTCTAACATTTAAATGTGTTGCAAAGTGTTATTAATCAGCTTTTTCTATGAAGATGACACTTGATGGGAGTTGCAGGCTCTATCATTACTTTGTTTTTTTTACCAGATAGCTGGAAAACATTTAGTGTCCCTCAGTAATCTGCCCCATCAATAAATAACCTCATTGCATCATCAACCCAAAAAAACCAATAAATAACCTAGTTCCCTTGCAAAGGGAACTAGCATACAGTAGCTAGCCACCCTGAACAGGAATGCAAAACATTAATTAGGCGAGAGAGTGAGAGATTGAGAGATAAGAAGGGAGTTTATGGGATTGAACAACTCCTTGTGATAGCAAAAGTATGCGAAAAGTGAGAGACTGAATTTTTAAGCAACCTTTCCCATTGTCATGTCGCCATCGCCCTTGTAGCATACTCTTTTTGACACCTGTGCACAACATGACTAAAGCTGACAAATGTGAGGTCCACTATTGTTTCCTAAAGCTAACCAAGACCAAGGGGTACTGATACGTGAGCCCCCTACGGAAGCTTGCACGTGAATAGGTTGACGTTCAAAGACCGGGCTATGGGTCTCGTTGGCTTTTGGTACTTCATTTTGAAACTTATATCTACCGACCGTCTCCCACGTATAATACTTGGGAGTTTCTGAGGAAAAGGGAGATCAACTGTTCAAAAATAATGGATGTCATCTTCTGATCTCAGTTCGTTCATGCATAATGGTGACAAAGCACAAAAGAAAATGATACCCATCTGTCAGATGAAATTGGGTCATCTGTTAGGATTGCCAATCTCTCCTTTACCTGGGCTTGCACTCCTTGAACCACAGAACACATCGAACAACACTCCCCTCTGAATACCCAATCGGTCCCTTGTTTCCAAACTTCCCATGTTGTGTAGACAATGAAGCAAAGATTGCTCCTAACTGTCAGTCCCTTCGACTTAACCGTCTTCTTCATTTGATCTCTCCATGTGTTGGATCGAAGGGAGCCTATTGATGGACCACACTCATTCTTGAGAGCGACCCAAATTTCGCTTCCACATTGCATCAAAGGCACCGCAGATTAATAGCTAATCCTCTCGAGAACAGAAAAGATTTAGTCAGAATGCACCCTTCGAAAACTTTTCAGATTCAGGACTTAATACGTTGGGAGCACCGTAGCCGCCAAACCCACCTCCAATCTCCATCGTTGTTGACTCGTGACTGAGATGTTAGCAGCTTATAAGCTTTGCTAACCGACTAATTACTCAGATCATTCCCAAGAAATCTGAGATCCTCTTCCATTTGACCATGCGGCAGACGTATTTTGGTGATATCTGGGTAACATGAAAACCTACCGTAGCTTGAAGTCTTGGTCGATTCCAATGTCCAGCAGATGAAACGAACTCCATAACTAAGCTCCCATCAGATTCTGTAGTAAAGCAACAAACATTGGACCACTATTTCAATGGGATGGTGCTCACCCATGGATCATTAAAGAATTGAATGAAGGACCCATCACCCACTCCCCGCTTTAGTCCCTTTTTCAGGATTTCTCGTCCGCTTACAATCGCCCTCCAGGCCTATGATGATGCCGGACTCAATCGTAGATTCCAAACATTCTGTGGTGTCATGTACTTATGTTTAATGACTTTAGCCCATAATGAAGCAGGTTGATCAAAGAATTTTGATAATTGTTTCCCCCAAGAGCTTCGTGGAAAGGCTTCAGTAGTTTGAATCCAAGACCTCCCTCCTCCTTGCTCTTACATAGTTCATCCCACGCTATAAGCGCCATCTCTCTTGATTCTCGATCTCTAGTGTGCACTAATTGATGCCCACAAAAATAGACTTAATTTTTAGGTTATGTCTCCATTTTATGCGTGAGTACTCCTCTATACACTTGTCTGATTAGGATTTGGTGTCTTTCTACTAATAGAAATTAGATTAGTATATGAGAGATTTTGCTACAGCCCCCTATGTCAAATCGAAATTAGGAAAAAAATCAGTTTCATAATTTAATTCGCTACAACCACCTCTGTTTTTAAAACAATCAGGTGTGCCAATGTGTCAAGCGCAGAAATACTCTTCGGTAGCGAAAGACGCAAATGCGGACTGCTAGTGTATAAAGGACTCCGATCATGATCGCAGTCCTCAAAAAATTGCCATGTTTTTTAGTCTCTATAGGACTACGAGTATGATCGCAGTCCTCATTATTAGGACTGTAAATATGATCCCACTCCTTACAAAATGTCATGTTTCTGAGTCTTTATAGAATTTCGACCATGATCACAGTTCTCTTTATTAGGACTGCGACCATGATCGCAGTCCTCGCAAAATACTCAAATTTTCAATTAATAGAAGGAGTGCGATCATAGTCGCAGTCTTCTAATAAAAGACTGCTTAGTCATTGTCCTCACAAAGGACTGCGATTATGAGTCACAATCCTCATATCAGCTTCACCATCATCACCAAACCCTCGTTCACCGACATCGAATTATGCCCAACACTTTTCAGATCAAAAAATCACACCGACCACAAATACAAACAAACTCATCGTGAGTACGAACAAACAAGATCCGCAAAAGATCGATCCCCAAAAAAATTGGTCTGAGAGCTCCACCCCCTGAGACCCTCAGAAGGGGCTTCTCGCCCCCTTCCAATCCGCACGGCGGCCTGATCGCGCAGGTCGATCTGCGAATTACTCTGCGTCAGGGGTGATGAAAAGGGTAAAAGAGAAAAAAACATATATAAAGATGTGGTGAAAAGAATTAATTTATGTTGACGTGGATGGGATTGTAGCGAATAAAAATAGTGGAGTGAGTTTTTTTCCTAATTATGATGAAAAGTAGGTGGTTGTAACAAAATTTTCACACACACACACACACATATAGAGAGAGAGATGTACCTCAGCTATCAGCTGAGAGACTCTCTCAGCTTGTGATGATATGGTTGAATCTCAGCCTCAGATTGAGCCTGAGATGAGAATAGTAATATTTTACAAATAAACCCCTCTTCCCAAATAAACCCCTCTCTTCCCCACCTCGGTCTCTTTCCTCTCTCTCAATTCCCCCGATCTCAGCGTCTCCCTCAAATCTCGTCACTGCCCTCTCGTCATTGTCGCTGCTCTGATGAGCTCGCCACCGCCCTATGGACCTCGTCGCCGCCTTGACGAGCTCGTCACCGCACCTTCGATATTGTTATCTCTCTGATGAGCTCGCTTTCTGCCCCATCGATGTCGCCATCGCCCATCAATGTCGCCTCCACCCCATCGAGCTTGCCGCCACCCCATCGATGTCGCCCTACCGCCTCTGCCCCACAATGTCATCGCCACCCTGACGAGTCCACTTTGACCCACTGCGCCCTTGGTCATAGTGCATTGTGACTCGGGGCTGGTGCTGAGGTGCTGAGGTTGAGCTGAAACTGCGAGAAGAGAAAAGACGATAGAGAGGCTGGTGACGACCTTCGATGTCATCCGCGTTGTTGCTCGTTTTCTGTTGATGAGGAGGGAGAAGGTGAAATAGGAGAATGTTGGCCTAAAAGCTCATCACTCTAGTTTTGATGATGATTAACTCATGTAGTTATAGTACTAATGATCTTATGTTTAATAAGTTTCAGATATTTAATAACGATCGCGGTAGATGTTTAGCTTCAACAAAAGATTCGAAGTCAAGTTTTGAAACTAATACCTGTTGATTCAAGAGCTCTTACTTCAAGATCGCATCAAGTACTCAAAGAAGAGTCTAGCTCATGTATCAAGTTTGGATCAAGTCAAGATGGAGAAGAAGATTTTCAAGAGAAGATTTTTAAGAGACTTGAGTCCTATATTTGTAAGTTTTAAGATTTTGTTTTAGGATAAAATGTAAGGATAAATTAGTTATGGATTGCTCAAGCTCATTTACGCACACATAAAAAAATTTACATACCGTTTTCATAAGAAATTGTTTTAATTTTGGTTTTAGTTTTGAACTTAAAAGAATATATCTTTATGTTTTATGAATAGATTTCATCAAAATAAGTCTACATAGATTATATGTGTATTAGATTTCATCCATACACAGTGTTGCTTCATATTATTTAGAAACTTATTTTGATGAGTTTATATCATGTGTTTTAAGTTTTGTATTTATCAAAACTTATTTTAGAGTTTATTATCAAAAGCAAGTATATTTCATCTTCTATGTGCATTGGATCATATCCATACACACTATGCTTCAAATATGTTTAAATATCTTATTTTTGTATTTGCAAGTTTTGAGAAAATCGTTTTTCATTTAAAGGTTTGTTTTTGAAAAATACGGTTTTGGGTATTAACCTTTAATTTTTATGCCTCAAAAATAGTTCACGTGTTTGTAATATCTGTTAATTTTCAATCATACATATTTGTAATTCAAATTATTTACATGAACTTATTTTTGTGAAATTTATTAAAATTTATTTAAATTTTTAAGGGTATAAAAAGTCCAAGATTTAAACCTGAAAAAGCTGTTTTTGGGCTACTGGCAGTCGACCGGCCGGCCGACCAACGTGTACAAGAATGTGCACAGCCCACAGCGGTCGACAGACCCGGTCGACCGACTCAAAGAGACTTGGCTTTTGTTTTTACCACGGTCAACCGAGCGGTCGACCGATAGGGCAATGGCCTGGTTGCGGTCGACCAGGCGGTCGACCGGCAACCCCAACGGTCTAAAATATGACCGTTGGCTGGCCAACTGACAGGTCATCTGGCCAGAAAACAGAACCCAACAGCTAGTTTTCTGAAGCCCTATTTAAAGGGCTGTTTTGGCCAGTTTTAGGTAAGATTTTTTTGAGTGTTTTCAAGAGCTCTTTTACAGAGTTTCTCTTTAAGTTTTAGATCTTAATTTTCATATCCAAAAGAGAATTTTTCAATAGAGTTTATCTTGAGTTTTCTAAAGCATTCTCTTGAGTTTTTCACCACAAGTTCTATCTAGTTTTCTCACACAAGTTTGAGCTTTTCATTGCTATATATATCCTATAGGGATCCTTGTTATGAGAGTTTGTTTTTGTGATAAAGAGAAGTGATCACAGGTGTTCTACCCATTGTATTGAGGTGTTGTAGAGGTGCGGCCTCGGCAAGCTAGTGAGCTTGCATGCGTTGTTCATGCAAGAACAAGTGAGAGACTTGCAGGTCCAAGAGTTCTTGAGGGAGCTTATTGTAGATGTTGTGGCACCGAGTGATTTTGCGGGATTGTTATAGTGGAAATCCTTCACAGTGGTGAAGGCGGGGACGTAGAGCAAGTAGCTCGAACCTCGAAATAATTCTCCCGTGTTTACGATTGCTCATCTTTCTCTCTTTCACTTGTATTTATATATCTTCCATGCTTTTATTGTTCATCTCTATATGCTTGATATATCTTGTGCTCAATTGATTATATGTTTGGATTTGTTTGTGTGCTCACACTTGTATTTAACCAAGAGAGCTATAGTAGTACCTCAACTCTTAATCTACAGGAACTTTGAGGAGATAGTCCAAAATCCTTCACTAGGAATTCGGCTTCACTCTTTGGTTTTACATCGTGTATTAGTCTAATAGTTTTAGTTTACATAATTAGTTTTAATTCCGCATTTATATTACATTTGATTAGCACATCACCTATTCAGCCCCCTCTAAGTGACTCACACGTGGTATCAGATCTTGATGCTCTTTATTTGGGTATAACAACATAAAGTCAAAGATTCTTATTTTGCTAATCACAATATTTGTTTTCACACACATGGCTTTCATGACACCTCCCATGTTTGACATTCTTAATCTCCAAACTTAGAAAGTTAAGATGTATATATACCTAAAAACCCTAAGAATTCATGTTTATCTTGCCATCATTAAAGTTTAATATTTTACAAATTGCAAGCATCTTGAGGCTAATGCAAAAGCCATTCATGCTTTGAAGCTAACCCTAAATGATGAATATTTATCTAGTGTTTCTAATATTAAGTCGGCTTTTATAATTTGAAACACTCTCATCACTCTCGGTGAACAAACGCCATATGACAAGGAGAGTGATTCGGATGAAGAAAGTACTACTTTCAACATGTGCTATATGGTCCAAGGAGATGACCCCCCGTGAGGTAATTCTGAATCCGAGCTTGATGAAAATGTTGACATGCTATATGATGAGCTTGCATTATTTTGTCAGCAGCTTCTTAAAAATATGAATTGTTAAAGAAAGAAAAAGATTCTTTTAAAAATAAATTTGAAATTATTTCAAAAAATTGAATCTTTGAAAAATCAAGTTAATTTGATTTCTAAAGAAAAAAGATTGTTTTAAAGGAAAATGACTCTTTGAAAAAGAAAATTATTTTGAAAGAAAAAGAAAAGTTTTTCCAAAAAGAAAAATGATTTTGATTCTTGCCATGTTTTTCATGCTAATAATGTAGCATCATATTTTGATAAAAATGAGATTCATGCTTTGAAAAAGAGGATTAATTGTTTGAGCATAAAATTGAGCAATTGTGCATTTAAGCATAGTAGATTGGAATCTATGTTTCGCAAGAAAGAAGTTTCACACATTCATGCAGATATCCCATGTCATACACATGCATACCATAATCACACTCATGCTCACATGTATGCTAGAGTGTACACATATACACATTGTGGCCGCAAGGCCATCTTTATTGATAGATTAAATTTTTTCAATTTTACAAATAAAAATGTTTGGGTAACATATGTTACTAACCCTTATGGATTCAAAAAGAAAATACGGATACTAAATTCCTCACCTCTTATTTTTGATGTAGGTGTGAGCTCTTACAAAACGTGAGAGGATTGGTAGCTTGGTGGTGGATGCATTTGGAGTTTGAAAGACACACCCATTTGATGCATCGATATCAAGAAAGCATGGTGAGAGGACAACCTCATGTTTTGGAGAAATGAACTGGCTACAACGGTTTTGGTAATGATTTATTCCTCCTCTTTAAAAATATTTTAAATATTTATATGCTAGTGCAGTAACCTAGACTCAATCACATATTATTTTGGGCTTAATGATAAGTTGATTGGTTGTTAGCTATGCATGTATTTTTGAAAAAAATTTCAATAGATTTACATGTCTATTCTTTATTCATGTGTTTATATGCTTTATTTTAAAGCATATCATGATTTATTTGTTTACATCATATGTGGATATGCAAATTTTATTTAAAACTTGTGTTATACATATATAATTCTTGAGATACATGCTATATATGCTCTATTTCTTTTGTGTACTCAATTATTTGTTTGATTGTATATTGTATATCCTAGTTTTGATGATTCTAGCATAAACTATATATTATATCATTTTTTAAAAAAAAGGAGATTTCATATTTTTTTTAATTGAGCTTCATTGACTTATCTCCATGCATATGTTGATTATATAACTCTTATACACTCAGCTTTATATTTATTCATGTATTTATTTTTATGAGTATTTATGAGCCTTATAGATCTTTAGTATCAATTTCTGTGTAATATACATATTTCATAAGATATATGTTTGGTTTCATACTTGAAGGATCTTTAACTAGTAATCAAAAACTATTTTAAACTAGCTATTTGTTCTTCACTTGGTAGCGTTTTCATTCTATAATTATTTTCAAAATATTATTTTGAAAACTTCTACCCTAAAAGGGCGGTTGGTTGGGCGACCATACCTTGTATACCCTTATTGAATATCTCTTTAAACTTGTATATGAAAGGGTGGATGTTATGAGTTATACACATACATATCTTGAAAATTATTTTTTTATATACTCATACTTGTGTTCTATATATGTATGCATCATATTTCAATTGGTATTCAAATTGATCATACATATATATAATTTCTTGTGCTAGATTAAACTGTTAATACATATTCTTTATAGCACAAATTATGCTAAGCTTGATTTAATTTTAAATGTAAATTGGTATTTTCACAAGCTTATGCATGTGTTTTATTGTTATTTCAAAAAAAAAAGTTTTTTTTAACTTAAAACGATTTCATGTTGATAAGATAATAATTTTTGTTTATCTACAAGTGATATCAACATTTATTTTGTCAACTACTATTTGATTTCAATTGGTATAAAAATTTATTTTGTTGACTATAAGTAATTTTAAAATTTGTTTTAAGTAGTACTAGTATCAAAAAAAATTTTAATCGATTTTTAAAATTTGTTTTGATGTGTATTGCTTATATACAAGGGGAGCTTAACATCTCCTCTATATATAGATTCATATTAAGTATATTTTATATATAGTAGAGTTTGATCTCTCTCTTATGTGGGACACGTGTGTAGGGGGAGCTTAACATCTCCGTCTATGCATTATATATTATGCTTATATGGGTTAGGGTCTAGTCATCTCTTCTCCATGCAATGCATGTATGCACGGGGAGTTAACTTAATGTCTCTCCTCTTTATGAATTTATATTGCATATAAATTTATTTTGTTTGTTTTTTCTTCACCCTTTGTTGATGAATTGACAAAAAGAGGAAGAAGAATTGAGAGAGTTTATATATGCATATTTATCTTTATTTTTGCATATATGTTTATTTGTTTATGTGCTTACATTGAATATCTATATGCATGTTTATCTTTGTTTATGCATATATGTTTGTTTGTTTATGCGCTTACATTGAATATCTATTTGTTTATTGTCATGCATGAGTTAAGGGGGAGCTTCTATAAAGCTTATCTTAAATCCATGCATATATAACTTCATGAGTTTTGTCATCATTAAAAGGGAGAGATTGTTGGCCCAAAGGCCCATTACTCTAGTTTTGATGATGATTAACTCATGTAGTTATAGTACTAATGATCTTAGGTTTAATAAGTTTTAGATATTTGATCAAGATTGTTGTGGATATTTAGCTTCAACAAAAGATTTGAATTCAAGTTTTAAAGCTAACACATGTTGATTCAAGAGCTCGCGCTTCAAGATCGCATCAAGTACTCAAAGAGAAGTCTAGCTTATGATCGAGTTTGGATCAAGTCAAGATGGAGAAGAAGATTTTCAAGAGAAGACTTGAGTCCTATATTTGTAAGGTTTAAGATTTTATTTTTGGATAAAATGTAAAGGATAAATTAGTTGTGGATTGCTCAAGCTCATTTACACACACACACAAAATTTACATACAGTTTTCATAAGAAATAGTTTTAGTTTCGGTTTTGATTTTGAGCTTTCAAAGAATATATCTTTATGTTTCATGAATAGATTTCATCAAAACAAGTTTACATGGTTTATATGCGTATTGGAATTCATACATATATAGTGTTGCTTCATATTATTTAGAAACTTATTTTGATGAGTTTATATCATATGTTTTAAGTTTTATATTTATCAAAACTTATTTTAGAGTTTATTGTCAAAAACATGTATATTTCATCTTCTATGTGCATTGGATCATATCCATACACGTTATACTTCAAATGTATTTAAATATCTTGATTTTTGTATTTGTACAAGTACTAAAAAAATCATTTCCATTTAAATGTTTATGAAAAACATGGTTTTGGGTTTTAAGCTTTAATTTATATGCCTCAAAAAAATAGCGCATATGTTTGTGATATGTGTTGAATTTAAATCACACATATTTGTATTTCAAAGTATTTACATGAACTTATTTTTGTAGAATTTATTGAAATTTTTAAGGGTATAAAAAGTCTAAGATTTAAACCTGAAAAAGCTGTTTTTGGGCTGCTGGCGGTCGGCCGACCGGTCAACCAAAATGCACAAGAATGCGCACAGCCCATAGCGGTCAACCGACCCGATTGACCGACTGAAAGAGATTTGGTCTCTATTTTTGCCACGGTTGACCAAAAGGGCAATGGCCTGGGTGCGGTCGACCGACAACCCCAAGGGTCTGAAATATGACCGTTGGCCGGTCGACCGACAGGTTATCTGGCCAGAAAACAAAGCCCAACGACCAGTTTTCTGAAGCCCTATTTGAAGGGCTGTTTTGGGTAAGATTTTTTAGAGTGTTTCAAGAGCTCTTTTACAGAGTTTCTCTTTAAGTTTTAGATCTTCATTTTCATATCCAAAAGAGAGTTTTTCAAGAGAGTTTATCTTGAGTTCTAAAGCATTCTCTTAAGTTTTCCACCGGAAGTTCTATCTAGTTTTCTCACACAAGCTTGAGCTTTTCATTACTATATACATATATATATATCCTATATGGATCCTTGTTGTGAGAGTTTGTTTTTGTGATCAAGAGAAGTAATTACAAGCATTCCACCCATTGTATTGGTGTTGTAGAGGTGCAGCCTAAACAAGTTAGTGAGCTTGCATGGTTTTTCTTGCGGGAACAAGTGAGGGACTTGCGAGTCTAAGAGTTTTTAAAAAAGCTCTTGTAAGTATTGCGGCACCGAGTGATCTTGCAGGAACGTTATAGTGAAAATCCTTCACAGTGGTGAAAGCGGGGACATAGAGCAAGTGGCTCGAACCTCGAAATAATTCTCTCTTGTTTGTGATTGCTCATCTTCTCTCTCTCTCTCTCACTTGTGTTTATATATCTTGCATACTTTTATTATTCATTTCTATATGATTGATATATCTTGTACTTAATTGAATATATACTTGGGTTTGTTTGTTGCTCACACTTGTATTTAACCAAGAGATCTATAGTAGCACCTCAACTTTTAATCTAGAGGAATCTTGAGGAGATAGTCTAGAACTCTTCACCAGGAATTCAACTTCATTCTTTAGTTATACGTTGTGTGTTAGCCTAATAGTTTTAGTTTGCATAATTAGTTTTAATTTCGCATTTGTTTTGCATTTTATTAACACGATACCTACTAACCCCCTCTAGGTGAAGATGACCACTGCGACAATGGTCACAGTGCATTGCGACTAGGGTCAGCACTGAGATGCTGAGGTTGGAACGAGACTGTGAGGAGTGAGAAGATGACAGAGAGGCCGACAATGACCTCTGATCTAAGCATGAGGGTTATGGCATCCAACCTCTGATCTCATCCCCATTATTGTTCATTTTCTGTTGATGATTAGGGAGAAGGTAAGAGAGGGAGAAGATGACCATTGTGACCTATGATCAAAACCTCATTATTATTTGTTTTCTGTTGATGACGAGGGAGAAGATGAGAGAATGAGAAGAAGACCATTAACCTCCGATCTGCAACCAACACCAATTACAATCAACACCAATTATAATTCTAAAGAAGAAATTCTACTCACACACACTTTTAACAGTGAAGAAGCAACTTGAGTTGCAAACATGTATCCTTAATGAATTTTGTAGATAAAGTTGTAATAAAGCAGAACTCAAAGTTTCCTTATTCACCAAGACATCCTCCTTTTCAGAACATTCCTCCTCTTCTCTCCATTCCTCCTTTCCCCACTGTTCGATCTTTGTAGACTTTTTTCTCCTGTTATAAAAAGACCAAACAATTAGTAAACTACATCATTTAACATAAAAAATTAATATCTCAACAAAAACTCATTTTATCAATCAAAAAAAACTCTGAGGTGAGGTGATAGAGAGAGCAGCGGGTAAGAGGTGGCGGCACTGCGCTGGTGGGGGGCAGCTTTGGGTCGAATTTCGTGAGAGATTGAGAGAGGAGAGACACTAAGAGAGAAGAGGTGCTAGGCGCGGGTTGAGGTGGGCAGCACTGGAAGAGATTGAGAGAGGAGAGAATTCTAATGAGAGAAAGATAAAGAGGCAGCATAATGTGAATACAACTGTTCATTTTCAAAAGCAAAGGGTTTTTGTAAAGTTACCGCAGACATTGTACGGGGAGGAAAGTTGAAAGTGTATTGTAAAAATTTTCTTGAATCAATGAAAAGTTGCAACTCAAAATTCCACCTACAAGAGAGAGGAGACGCTCAAGCTCAGATCCCCTCTTTATTTAAGGCTGGGTTCTTTGTGTAGCGATAAAAAGTGATTCTTGTTTTTCATTAACCGGGTGAACGTCAAGCCCTTCTGAAAATCTTCTCTTAGGATCACTGATGAAGTAGCATAGCTCCTATCCAATGAAATCTCAAAGAGACTTAAGTAAAAACTTGAACTTGGCAAGTTGGTAGAAGAGTTTAACTCTTTATAAGTATTCCTCGGCTGAAAATTTTGACCCCTCTTTAATAGCAAACTAAGCTATTTATAGGGGTTTCAGGGGTAAAACAATCCCCTAAAAAACCCTCCATAATAGGAGTTAACTCCTCCCATTACGTGGGCAATACTCGACCCAGTAATTGGAGAGTTATAACTGAGACACATGGCTCCTTTACAGTTAGAACACGGGCTTG
Source organism: Agave tequilana (assembly GCA_038442645.1). NCBI lineage: Eukaryota > Viridiplantae > Streptophyta > Magnoliopsida > Asparagales > Asparagaceae > Agave > Agave tequilana. Next base: position 25,825 of record JAVJIF010028610.1, read on the forward strand.
ATCCATGCATTTAACCGTTGAGGTAACGCTAGATGCGGGTCTTGAGCTCTACGTTTGGGTGCCGCGGTGGTGTTAAAACGCGAGCTTCAAACTCTATGTCGAACTTCTCGTCTGAGACGCGGGTCTTGAGCTTCGCGTTTGGGTGCGGCGATGGTATTGAAATATGAGCTTCAAACTTTGTGTCGAGCTTCTCGTCAGAGATGCGGGTTTTGAGCTTCGCGTTTGGGCGCCGCGGTGGTATTGAAATGCGAGCTTCGAACTCTGTATCGAGCTTCGCGTGTGAAACGCGGGCTTCAAGCTCTGTGTCTGAAGTACTGAAGTGGTGCTGAGACGCGGGCTTTTATTTTATATCTTGGCATTACAGTAGTGTTGAGATGCGGGCTTCGAGCCCTGCGTCTTCGCTCTGCACGAGTGGCTTCGATTAACCTTGCATCTGAAGCATAGACCCAGTTATTTGATGATTTGTCTTTAGTGATTTTTAGACAGTTTATAGATACCATTTCAGCCATCTCAACCCCGATCCTCAGCTGAGATTCAGCAATGTCACCGCCTGTTGAGAGTGCCTCTCAGCTGGCCACTAAGGTACAGATACCTCATATGTGTGTGTGTCTGTGTGCTGGGGAGGTATGAAAATCTTCAACTGAGAAATTTCTCAAAATAAGCTTTGTGAGAAAATCATATAGCAGTGATTTTGTGGATGATCCTAACCCTTCATCTTGATCTACATATTTTAGTTAGGCTACCAACAAACATTCAACAAACTTATATATATAGTTGTGTGGTTTCGGGAGGATTCGAGCCTGAATCCATCCTCCTCAAATACAACCATACATCAACTGAAAACAGGATCCATTTGGTGAAGTTGATCTATATTATTTCAAGTATCTATAAATCAAAATCAAGTTTTTTAAATATTTTTTGCTCATGCATCAAGTTGAGAAAAAACGGAAGGCCTAAATAGTGAGTTGGTTAATTTAACAGTGTACAACATTTGAAACCTAACAAAAATTAGTTTGTAGGGGTTTTTAAATATTTAAATCATGATCGAATGGTCGGATTGAGAATTCATATGTCTAAAGATATAGATCTAACCAACTCACTACTTTCGGCCGTCTATTTTGTGCAGCTTGATAAATGGGCAAAAAGTATTAAAATCACTTGATTCTTGATTTTTAGTTATTATAGATCAACTTCACTAGAGTTGATCTTGCATTTGAATGTCGGATGTTGGTATTTGAGTGAGAAGAATCTGGGCTCAAATCCTTCTGGAACTACACAAGTGTCTCTCTGAGGGTGGTACTGGCAGGACCTGAGGATTAGTCAGGTGAACCCCCAGTGATGGCAGTGGCATCACATAGGGGGGCCCATACCTGATAGATTTCAATATATGTGTGTGTGTGTAGGGTAAAGTGTTCCTAGTGGGTCTTCTTGGCATACAATCTAAGGAGGCGGCTTAAAACTCTAACATTTCGATTTTTTTCACGACCCGACTACATATTATCCTTTTCATGTTCGAAGATATATATACATATAAAAAATCACGTGCTTTAGAGTTTGTATACTCAATTTTCTTTGGGTTCAAACATTTACGATTTTTTTAATAGTAGAACAAAATGGAACGATTAGATCAATGAGCAAACAACTCCAAATTACTTGATTTTTTTATATGTGTACATCTTAGAACATGAAGATGATAATGTGTGGTCGGATCGTGAAAAAAATCGGGATGTTAGAATTTTAAGCCGCATTCTTAAATTGTGATTTAAGGAGACCTACTAGGAACACTTTACTCTCACACACACACATATAAATATATGAGAAAAGTGTTCCTACTAGGTCTCCTTAAATTACAATCTAAGAAAGCAACTTAAAACACCAACATCTCAATTTTTTTCATGATCCGACCGCACATTATCATTTTTATGTTCTATGTATATAAATATAAAAAAATTCACGTGATTTAGAGTTTGTTTACTCTTTTTTATTAGGTTTCAAACATTAACGATTTTTTAACAGTAGAATAAAATGGAATGATTAGATCAATGGGTAAATGAACTCTAAATCACTTAATTTTTTTTATATATGTACATCTTAAAATATGAAGATGATAATGTGTGCTCGAATCGTGAAAAAAATCAGGATGGTAGAATTTTAAGCTACCTTCTTAGATTGTACTCTAAGGAGACCTACTAGGAACACTTTATCCTATATATATATATATATATATATATTTTTGAGTTGGACTACAAAATTAATATTTATTTTTTAGTCCAACTCTACACAGTTCAAATCCCATGTTCCGGCATCCAAATGCAAGATCTATTTTGTTGAAGTTGATCTACATATTTTAAAGTCTCTAAAAATCAAAAATCATTCATTTGAATACTTTTTGCTTATACATCAAGTAAGCGCAAAATGGATGGTCAAAAATAGTGAGTTAGCTAGTTTAACGGTGTAGAATATATAAAATCTAACAAAACTTAGTGTGTGAGGGTTTTTAAGTATTTAGATCATAATGAAATAGTCAGATCGAGAATTTGTATGTCTAAAGAAGTAAATCTATGCAATATGCTACTTTCGGTCGTCCTTTTTGCACCCACTTGATTGCTAAGTAAAAAAGTATTCAAATGATATGATTTTTTATTTTAGAAACTTCAAATAATGTAGATCAATTTCAATGGAGTGGATCTTATATTTGGATGCCGGAACATAAGATTTGAACCATATAAAGTTGAACCCAAAAATAAATGTTTATTTTATAGTCCAACTCTATATAGATATAAACTACAAAATAAACATTTATTTTTGGGTTTATCTCTTCATTGTTGATCGGGGGAAAACCGTGCACGAAAAGTGTAATTTTGAAATTAGAAATTAAGTGTGTATGCTTTGGCTTCCTCGATACTTCCGTTATAGCATAGAGGCTAAATGGGTCGAATTCATAAAGATGGGAGGCTTTAAAAGCATTAACGGTATGTTCGCGTATGTGTTAACGATTCTTCTATATTTCAAATAATCAAAAGAAAAGAAAACAAAGAATGAAAAGAGAAGAGCGTGGTAAAAACAAGGATAGAAACATTAAAGAGAAGGTATTTGTGTTTTTGAGATTATATCTAAACAAAATAGAATGGAAGAAAACTCATGAATATTAACTACTAATAGCTCCACCAATATGTTAACCTCTTAGTAATAGTTGCCACATGTGTATCCTTAGCCATCACTTGTCCTTGGTTCAAGAGCTTCTCAAAGTATAAACCATAAGATCACTCGTCACATTCAAACTCAAATAAACAAATGCAAGCTACAATTAAACCATCAAAACTATACTAGAGCAAGCATGGAATAAAGTAATATTAGCTTGTTAGAGAATTAGATGTTAGAGTGTTAGAATCCATCATTATGAGCCATCAATGGCTCTTGTAAGAGCAAGGCCAAGTAGAGGCTAACAGATTCATGTGGATTATCAAATAAGGACATAACAAGTTAGTACTTAGTAGTTAGTTTCCATGAGAGAAAAAGCTAAGCATGTAAAGAGTTAGAGAGAAGAAAATAAGAAGAGATAAAGAGAGAACCTTTCATAGAGTGTCACCCTTCATTACAAGCACTCTAACTTTCATCCTAAAAATCACTCTCTTCTCATGTACCCTATTACATGGTCTACAAAAGAAAAGAAAAACAAAAGAAAGAAGAAGAAAACTAACCTACACTAAAAAGAAGAGAACTACCCTAAAAACCTTTCTTCTCTATGTTTTGCTCAACACTGGGAGATTTTATAGCCAAAAGGTGCTCTGGGAGATAAGATGGGGGCACGCGTCGAAACTCGACATTGTAGACTGTCTAAAAACCACCGAGGATAAGTCATCTAAAAGTAGAGTCTAAACTCCAGACGCAAGGCAGCATAACCACTAGCGTAGTATGAAGACGCGAGGGTTGAATATCGCGTCTCGATATTACTGCAAAGACCAAGACACAGAGCTTGAAAGCCCGTCTCAACATCACTACAGTATCAAGACGCAAGAGTCGAAACTCGCGTCTCTACTTCACTGCAATAGCCAAGACGCAGAGCTTGAAACTTGCGTCTCAATCATCCATGCAATACCTAGACACAGAGCCTGAAGCCCGGTCTCACATGAAGCTTGACGTAGAACTTGAAGCTCGCGTTTCTCAAGCATTACCTCAACGGTAAAATGCGAGGCTTGAAGCCCACATCTCAGTTATAATTGCCCTCATTACTGGGTCAATTATTGCCCATGTAATGAGGGGGTTAACCCCCATTATGGAGTATTTTTAGGGAACAGTTTTATCCCTGAAACCCCTATAAATAGCTCAATTTTATATTGAAAAGGGGTCGAGAGAGTTTTTGGGTAAAGAGTTTTTGGTTGCAAGTCCCATAGAAAACAGAATCTCTAACTGAGGAATACAAAAGAGTTTGACTCTTCTAACAACTTGTTGAGTACAAGTTTGTTTTGCCTCAAGTCTCTTTGAGATTTCATTGGACAGGAGCTGCGCTACTTCGTCCATAGTCCGAAGAGAAAATTCCCAAAAGATTGTGACGCCTACCTGGTCAACGGAAAACAAGATTCACTTTCCACCGCCATATCAAGAACCCAACATTAACTAAAGAGAAGATTTGAGCTTGAATATCTTCTCTCTTGTAATTGAAAGTTTTGAGATTATTATAATCTTTCATTGATTCAAGAAAATTTTATTACAATCTTCTAAACATATTCCAAAGCAAAAAAGAGATGGCGACTCCGCTGCAGACTACTTTCTCTACTGATGAGCAAGTCGCGGCGCAAGGTGACATCACCTTCATGGGAAAAATGGTCGAATCGCTTGTTGTAGAATTCAACCAGGCAAAATATGAAGAGTTTCTCTTTTCTGACTCCAAGATCCCTAGGGCGCGGCAGTACCACAAAGTTTCCTCAGAGATTCGCTCTCAGGCTTCCCCGAATGTGGTCTCTGTAGAGAACATCATGGCTGGTCGTATCACACGTAAGGCCCGCATCAACGTCTCCCACAAGACCCGCGGGGTCAGCATTGTTGATGGTCAGCCAGCTACCTCTCGTTCTCTAACTCGGTTCTAAGTTACCAGGGGTTACCAACAACCCGTGCGGCGTAACTGGAACGTCGAACGTCGACAGAGGTGACGTGCGCGTTAATTACAGACGCAAGAAACTGGAACAACCATCTGTCCAGCAGACGCAGAACGCGAGGATCAAGCCCACGTCTTTTCTGAGTCACATTAGATGCGTAAAGTCCGGGTATGAATGCCAAAACGTGAAACCCAAAAGGTTTGAGTTTCTGAGAACCCACCTCTCAAACGCGACATTCAACAGTGTGAGGTTCGTGCCTCTTCTCAGAGACACGAGACCCGCGTCTTTACAGCCGAACACGGGATTCAGGAACTCCGCATTTCCCAAGTGTCACTAGACAAACGCGACAATCAGTAACGCGAGGTCCGCATTTCTTCTCAGCAGAGGCATGAGACCCACGTTCCAAATCCAAAATGCAAGAGCCGCGTCTGTTCTACAGAATGTGAGCTCCGCGTATCAGAACCCTGCGTCTCAAATTCGCGATGCAAGGATGGCCCTCAGAAGTTGAAGAGCCCTTGAAAATCTAAGGCTAATCTCTTTGACCCCCCTCCGATAGATCTAAGAGAATACTTGACAAAGAAGAGGAGTGCTAACAGATCACTCCATCATGTTGCTGTGTATGACTCATCATGGCAATACTCTCTGGATGCCGCTGCAACTCTCATATAAGTAAACAGCGGTATTCAGACGATTAACATTAACCCCGATCAGTCAAAAGACATCGTTCCCACAGAAGGAAAATTTTCTTTGATGTGGAATACCCTGAAGTCACTGCAAGCATGGCAGGTCCAAGCACTACGCCAAGAAAAAGTAGAGAAAAATAACCGGCAGTCAGCTCTAATGAGTCTGATACGGAACCAGAAGGAGTGTACCGGCATACTCGCACTCGGACCGGTGCGGTAGCCCTGGTTAACTATAGTGCCCTAACCCGGGACATTGAAGTAAGTGAATCACACTCTGCCATCGTAAAATCATAGGCCTTGAACTCTTCTGTAGAGAAGAAAGCCTTTGCATATATGGCAAACACTCCTAAGGAGACGACTAAACGTTTAGAACATCAAGCCCAGGTCAAGAGGGAACAATTCGATATGATTCGCGCCAAACAAGAATCTATCGATACCCTAAACAAATGATTGCATAGTTGCTTGAGGATACAAAGAACTCGAAAGCCACAACTTCTTCTAAAAAGTCTAAAGGCAAGCGGAAAGAAGGGAAGAGTTCGTCTACTGTGCACATAGAGGAGGAGAAACAGTCCAACTCCGAGTCGTCTAAGTCTTCATCTGAAGAGGAAGGCAATCCAGAGAATGGGGTTACCCATTCTAAAAGAATGAATCTATTAGAGCAGTGTCTGGAAGCACTTACCAATCGAAAAGGCCTCCAAGAAGTAGGAGTGGTCCCGCCATACCCGACAGAATGGGATCTTGTCCCATATCCTCCCAAGTTCAAAGCTCCGACCCTGCAAGCCTTTGATGGTAAGGAGTCCCCGAACCAACATATCTACTATTTCACGTCTCAGACAAGGAACATAGTAGCAAATGATGCCATCTTGGCGCGTTTGTTCATTGGTACTCTGAATGGACTCACCTTTAAATGGTTCATGAAACTCCCTGAAGTCTCCATCAAGAACTAGGGTGATTTGGAGAAGCTTTTCCTTACACGCTTCTTCGAAGATGACTAGGAGGTTACCATGCCAACTCTGCTAGCAACAAAGCAACGAAAAGGAGAGTCGGTCAAAGCATTTGTTGAAAGATTTTAGAATATGTCACTCAGATATCCTAGCAGTATGACCCAAGCCACCCTGGTGGAAACATGCCGTCATAATTTGCAGACCTCACTCCTAGTCTAGATAGGAGTTGCTGAAAGCTGCACTTGAAAGCAGTTGGTCCAGTAAGGTGAACAGGCTGAAAAAATTATCGCTAGGGTTAGTGTAGAAGAAACAAGCTCAGACCTAAAAATCGACAAGGCGCGCGCCAGAAATATCTTTCCAACCAAAAAGGAAAGATATATTGGTGACAGAGACAAAATATCCTGTTAAACCTCAGCTAACCAAAGGGGGTGGTTCTTCAAGTCAGCTGCTCTCCAACAGACAGTACTCCTTTAAGGACGAGCACGTCGATTCGTTGTTCAAATTACTCAACAAGAGTAATAGATTGAAGCTTCTTAAAACTAGATGTCCTGAGAAAGTCGGTAAGACTGACAATCTCAACTACTGCCTGTATCATAGGATGCTGGGGTACCCCACCAAAATTGTTATACCTTCAAAGATATTCTTTGAGCTCTGATTGATGCGGAAGTGCTCAAGCTCCATCCAGAGCCAAAGAAAGTGACGGCTAACATGACGTCATTTTTTCAGTTCGAAAACTAGCCTCCATCTCTGGCCGAAGTAGTTCCCATCTTGAAAGGGGAACTAAGAATAATTAATACATACCTGCATCACCAACAAGAGAAAGGTCTTATGCCTATATCTACGCCTCAGGGAGAAATTATGTGGGTTCATCCCGACCTGATGGAAGGCCAACACTTGACTACTATTACCAACAGGAAGTCCAAAACCAAAGCAAAAACTTTGCCCTGTAATGTGGTGTGTGCCTCTTCCCGGGAGCAGAAACTGATGTCCCCTCCCTAGCTAACTTAGAGGAAGAGACAATCGTCCTGCCGCAGAACCGAATGCGCCACTCATGGTCGAAACACATTCGAGACAGTCATACTTAAAGAAATACGATGAGTTGGTGGCAAATCCGCCTGGACCTACTTTAGAGCCAACAAATCCATCCGCGAAGCAACCGCGGAGAAGCAGAAGTAGCTTTGGTACGCCAGGGCCCTCCGAAGGACAAAGCAGAAGGAACTTCAGCACCTTACTGCTTTGATGTCTTAGCTCAATTGGCAACATCCCGGCCAGGATCACTCTTTACGAGCTCCTAAGACTGTCAAAGTCAACAAGGGAAGCTCTGAGAGAAGCTCTAGCTGATGCTGAGGTCTTCATGGCCCAGATCCCGGCTGGACTATAGGAGGAAAATAAGGAAGACTGCCTCCACGCCTCTCAAATTTATCCTGCATTACCTTCATGTCAGAAGACATGCAGGTCAAGGGAAAACATAATAGGCCCTTGTACTTCACAGGGTATATTGAATCGTCTGAAGTGAGCCGCATTCAGGTAGATTTAGGATCCGCGTTGAGTATTATGCCTCGCTGGGTCATGTACCACTTAGGGATCCCCACCCACCGATTGAGCGCCACCCAAACTACTATTTATGATTTCAACGCCAATGGTTCGCACCCAATGGGAGGATCAAACTCAAATGTCAAATTGGGGACCTGAGATCTGAAGTGACGTGTTATGTGAATGACGCTGACACTTCGTACAATTTACTGTTGGGACGACTATGGATTCATCGTAACTCCATCATCCCCTCCACTCTCCATCAAGTCATGAAATATATTGACGGAAGTGGGAAAGTCCGAACGTTGATCGTCAAAAAGCATCCGTTTAAGGGGGTAGAGAACTATTTCACAGACTCCCTCCTATACCAGGATTCTCTGGAGATGAACAAGAATCTACAGCCAAAGGAACCAGACTCTGGTAATGAAGTTGACACTGAACTAGAGGTGGAAGAAGAGTGTCTTTGGGAATTAAACCCACTTGTAACGAGCATTAATATGCTCGATGTCAATAACCCCTCCAATGATATAGGCGAGTGGTATATTAATGAAGTGTTAGATTTGGCTTACTTTTCTGTATTTGCTTCTGATTTCGTACCGTCAGACACTAGTACCGACGTGGATGATGACCCCTGGTCGGCTATAGATGCTCTAATATCATTGCATGATGATTAGTCTCTAATTTTGCATAATTTTCATCACATTCTCATATTTATTTCATGTAAAATTTTGCTAATAAAACCTTGCTTGCTTGATCCTAGGTCCATGGTGTGCAAATGAAGAAGAAGACCTAAATCACCACTTAATTGGTGATTAAAAGCCTACCAAGTAGCCATTGACTTTAGGGTGAAGATTTTGTCAGCCCAGGGTATCAAATCGCAAATCCAGAAGATCAAGGCATCAGAAGACAGTCTGGGCGACGCGCTGCCCGAAGCCAGGCGCACGACGCCCTGGCAAGGCCGCGAAAACGCGGCCCAGGCCACGTTTCCGCGGCCCTTTGGGCGCGCGCGCGCCTGCGCTTTGGGCCACGTGCCGTTCACGTGGCCCCTTTCCCCTGGTGCCTATAAATACCCCCCGGGGGTCTTCAGTTTGAGTAGATCTAGAGCTTTAGCAAGTTTTTGTAATCTTGTTTTTAGGTTTGTAGTTGTTATTGTTGTTGTTCTTCTAGTTGTTGTTTTAGCCATTAGAGTGAGAGAGAGAGAGAGAGTGTGTGTATAAGTGTTATATTTGAAGGGTGACAAGCTAATACAAGTACTACTTCTCTTCCTTCTTTCAATTTACTTGTGCTTTCCTTTACTTTTACTTCATTGTTGTAGTGTAAACTCATTGCTCTTTACTTCTTCCTTTTTGTTGTTTCTTGTTGTAGTGTAACTCCCTTCCTCTCCACTTCTTTTCCTTTGTTGTTTCTTTTACTTTTATGGGTAACTAACTTTTCTATAGCATGGCTAACTAACTACTAACCCACTAATTTCTTACTACTTGATTGATAACCCGCATGAGTCAATAGTGTCAAACAAGCCTTGTGCAGACGAGAGCTATGGCATCTTAAGACGAGGGTTCTAACTCTAACTTACCTACAAGTATTTACCTTTGTATATTTCATACTTAAATGGTCTTTTGATGATCTATGGGTTTTGTACTTTGCTTGTTGTTGTAAGTTAGAGACTTTCCTTTTAACTTTGCCGATACCATTAGTGCACTTGTGTCTTCCTGTATTCTCACCTTCTATTGGATCTTGATATGAAAATGTCTGAGTTTTTACCGTATAAAGCAAAGTTATAGGAAGAACTTTCACTCGATTTCCATGTGAATAGTTCCAATGCACAAGGGTTGTGTTCGCCTATGATCCATCGTGAGGCTATCTTTCAAAATTTAGAAATTAGTAGGAGCACTTAGTAGAAAGTTAGCCATGCATTTTTACAACTAAAAAAAAAAATCCACTTTTACAAACCACTAAAATATTTTTCCAACAATTCTTAAAAACAACTTGTTTTAACTTTTCAATTCTTTATTTGGAAACAAGAACTTTCTTTATTCTTGAACTTTGAAGCCTCATCAAGCTTCCATCGCTTTCCCTCCTTGTGGATACGACCCGTATAGCCACTTCGCTACTACGGAAGAATCGCAAAAGCAGTAACATCAACCCACACTTCCTTCTCTTATTTTAGTGCTTGCTTTTTGCCGATCAAATTTTGGCGCCATTGCCGGGGAGGGAACGGCTTTGTTGTTCAATACTAAAGATTGTTCTTTGTTTTTGTGTGTAGCAGAAGTACCAAGGAGCTCACTTTCATGGAAAGCGAAAGAGGTGGCCAAGGACATTGCGCGAGAACTCATTTGCCCTCAGAAAAATTCGTGTAAAAGCGAGTTTTTCCGATTGAAGTACTAACAAACTCGTTTGCAGGGTTGCCGAAAGCCGCTAAAAAAATTGCTTTCTAAAATTTTAGTTTTCTTGGATGCTTCACCTTTATGCATGTATAATAAACTCAACAGAAATTCACTTGTTGCTTCATTGAAATTTGGATTAGACTTTTGCATTTAGGGCACGTGTCTATTTCAATTCATTTCAATTTCTATTGAAGAGTGCTGGAGAAAAGGTATGTGTGCATTCATATAGAATAGGATTAGCATTTTGAAGTGATTTACCTCTTTGAGTGTTACCTTATTGTGAATAAACTGTACACTTGCACAATTGACTTTAAGGGCAAAACCCAAATAAACAAGATAAGGTGGGGATTTCATCACCCTTCCTTAGCCCAAAAATCATCTCCAAGTGCACTCACACTTTCCCAAGTCTTAACTAAAAATCAATAGACGTTGGCCCTAGGGACATCTCAGACTCACTAAGAGATTAACCGAGGTTGAAAATTACAAGAACTATACTCCTACAAAATCGGTGTCTAAGAAAAGTGGATTGAGAGGTAAAGCCTCAGAAGCTCCGTGGTTTGGCGTAATTAGGCCCGTGGCTCAACCCGAATACCTCCCCCCGAGCTTTGCCCTTTCCTGGCCGATTAGCTTGTAGTCGAGTTCCTACAACAACCTTCCCCATAGAATCGACCAGTTAGGAGTCGTCTAGGTCTAGGTACCTTAGACTAAGGCTTTGTGGTTGTTTTTCTTTCTTTTGTTTGTTTGTTTTATCTTTTCGTTTGTTTGTTATTTTATGTTGTTTGTGGCGTGCTGCATGCAAGAGTGGGTGAGAGATCCTATAACTTTTAGATTAACAAGAAACACTTCTCTACCCTTGCATTCAGAACTGGTGATGGCGTCACTTCAGAATAGATTTTACCCGATCAGAACTTTACTTCCATCTTGCATAAAACTTCCTGAAGCAAACGGAAATAACTTCGAGTTAAAGCCCCAATTCATTAACATTCTTCCCAAATTTCATAGTTTAGAATCAGAGGACGCATACTTCTTTGTTAGGAAATTTGAAGAAGTATACCTCATGATGCGTATACCCCAGCTAGGAGACGATGCCGTTAGGTTACGTTTCATCCCTTTCTCCCTAAAGGACCTAGCTAAGAAATGGTTGTACAGCTTGGCAGCAGATTCAGTCACGACATGAGATGATTTCGTCAAGGCCTTCTTGAAGAAATTCTACCTAATTCACAAAACTTCCCTCATTAGGAAGAACATTATGCAGTTTAGGTAAGAACCGAGCAAACCATTTTGGAGATACTTTGAGCGATTTAAAGATCTCCTAATTCAGTGCCCTCATCATGGCGTGGAGAAATGGCGTCAGTGCCAGATTTTCTATGATGGTCTACACTATCAGACAAAGACCCTGTTAGAAACGATGTGTCAGGGAGGGTTCTTGCAGAAGGATAAGAATCAGGGTTGGGATTTATTTGAGGATTTAGCTGAGAATACCCTGCAATGGGAGCCAGCCTCGGAGAAACCTAGGAATTCACAATTTATAGCTTCAAGAGGAGGGCTCCTATCTCTAGAATCATCCATAGATACCGAGGCTAAGATTGCTACCCTAATGAGAACGATAGAGGCTCTGAAAACTAAAGAGTCTGCCAATGTCAACCTGATCAACCCCCCACCAATTCACAATCCGGGCTGTTCGTACTGCCAGGCACCAAACCATGTTTTTGAAGAGTGCCCTGTTTTTTACACCCAACAAGTGCCACCGGAACACCTGAACACGGCTTATTCACAGCCGCCACACAACTCCTACTCACAAACATACAATCCCGGCTGGAGAAATCACCCCAATTTCTCTTGGGCCCAAAACAATCCTCCCAGGCCTAATTTTTTCAACAATTTTCACCATCCTACTCTTCCACCAACTTTTCCCAGTCAAGCCCCAGCTTCCTCCTCCCAAGGCTCACCAATGGAAAAGAAAATCAGTAAATTAGAGGAGAGCTAGAGGCTTTCATAAAGTCCTAAGCTGCTTTCGTGCAGAATCAGGGACAAACTCTGAACAATCATTCACAAGCTATATCGAGATTGGAAATGCAGATGAGCCAGTTAGCTAGCTCCCTAAGTGAAAGACCAAAAGGTACTTTTCCTAGTCAGCCGCTACTTAACTCAAAAACCTCTAATCAAGCATATGAAATTCAGGATCCATCGATTAACCAGTGAAATGCTGTTCACACACTGCGATCTGGAAAGAAGGTAGACAACCAGGTCTACCAACAGAAAAGTCCAGTCCATCCTGATCCCACTCCAGCCTCCACCTCTTCTAGTTCCTCCCAATCCGCTCCATAAACATCTGAGGAGGAAAAATCTGCTGAACAAGTTCATAAGCCTGTAGCACCCTTTCCCAAATAGGCTTAGGAACAACAATAAGAATATTCACATGGAGAAAATGCTTGAGATGTTCAACCAGGTCAAATTGAATGTGCCACTTCTTGACACTATCCAACAAGTCCCAGCTTATGCCAAATTTCTTAAGGATATGTGTACGAAGAAGAGAAAGACCAATGTGCCCAAGAAAGTGTTCTTGGCAACCAATATAAGTGAAATTCTGTCTGATCCCATTCTGGTGAAATACAAGGATCCCGGATGTCCCACCATTTCCTGCACCATAGGACAGACCGAAATTAGTAGAGCGCTTCTTGACCTGGGAGCAAGTATCAACTTGCTACCTCTCTCAGTATACCAGGAACTTGGGTTGGGCGAGCTAAGCCCAACTCAAGTCACCATTCAGCTAGCTGACCGATCTGTGAAGATCCCGAAGGGGAAAATCACAGACGTCCTTATCCGAGTCGGGGATTTCATTTATCCCATTGACTTCATTGTGCTTGAGACCCAACTTGTGTCCAATCTTAGGCCTTAAACTCCTGTCATCTTAGGATGCCCATTCCTTGCTACAGCCAATACTATAATCAACTGTAGGAACGGGTCCATGCGATTGACTTTTGGAGACATGACGAAGGAAGTCAATGTCTTCAATCTTGGAAGACAACCTAGGGATGTCAATGATTAGACGTTTGAGGTCAATTCTATTAAAAACCTGACCAGTGAGCATGAGGAAAGTATGGAGACAGAAACTTAGGCAGAGTTTGATCTGGAGGCTGAGGATTTTAATGTAGACCAGATCGTAGATTCAGCAGTGGATTAGGCATCAAGCCCAAGTGTACCTCATCATAGGATTGAAAACCCAGAGATTGCCTCTAATGAAGCAACACCTTCCCTAGAGCTAAAAGCCTTACCTGAACACCTCAAGTACGCCTACCTGGGCGGAAAGGACACCTTGCTAGTCATCATAGCATCCCACCTGACTGAGTAATAAGAGGACAGCTTAATGTCTATTCTGAAAAGACATAGGGAAGTCATTGGATGGACGATGTAGGACATCAAGGGAATAAGTCCAGCCATAGTGCAACATAGAATCCATTTAGTCGATGAAGCAACCCCTAGGAGGGACCCACAACGAAGGCTTAACCCTCTCATGCAAGAAGCAGTTAAGGCTGAAATTCTGAAACTATTAGATAATGGGATAATTTATCCCATTTCTGGTAGCCAATGGGTTAGCCCTGTTCATGCGGTCCCAAGAAGGCTGGCTTTACGGTGGTAGAAAATGAGAAAAAAGAGTTGGTACAAACAAGACTGCCTACCAAGGTTCGTGTTTGTATCGACTACAGGAAGCTGAATGCAGCTACCCGTAAAGACCACTTCCCGCTACCCTTCATCGACCAAATGCTTGAGCGTTTGGCTGGACATGAGTACTACTGCTTTCTAGATGGGTACTCAGGATACAATCAAATCCCCATTGCTGCAGAAGTCAGGAAAAGACGACGTTCACCTGCCCGTTCGGAACCTTTGCTTATCGGCGCATGCCTTTTGGATTGTGCAATGCTCCCGCAACGTTCCAACGGTGCATGCTTAGTTTGTTCTCTGACATGGTGGAACGTTTTCTTGAGATTTTCATGGATGACTTCTCCATCTACGGAGATTCATGTGATCAGTGTCTTCATCACTTAGAGTTAGTGCTACAAAGATGCATTGAGAAGAACCTAATTCTAAACTGAGAAAAATGTCACTTCATGGTGAGACAGGGGATAGTCTTGGGCCATGAGATTTCGAGGAGAGGCATAGAAGTGGATAAGGCTAAAGTAGAAGTGATTGCTAAGCTTCCACCACCCAAAAGCATCAAGGATATTAGATCCTTTTTAGGGCATGTTGGGTTCTACCGACGGTTTATTAAGGACTTTAGCAAAATCGCGAGGCCCTTAACCAACCTGCTCGCTAAGGACGTGCCCTTTGATTTCAACGATGAATGTTTCAAGTCATGGGGGAAGCTTAAGCAAGAACTTATTTCTGTGCCTATTATTTCTGCTCCTAGTTGGGCCCGGCCGTTTGAAATCATGTGTGATGCATCTGATTTTGCTATTGGCGCTGTTCTAGGACAGCGCATCGATAATAGGCAGCACGTGATTTACTATTCGAGTAGGACCTTGAATGACGCCCAACAGAATTATACAACGACTGAGAAGGAATTCTTGGCCGTTGTCTTTGCGTTAGAAAAGTTCTGGCCCTACTTGTTAGGTTCGAAGACGGTGATTTTTACGGATCACTCGACTCTGAAATACCTCATGACCAAGAAGGAAGCAAAAGCCCGACTGATTCGGTGGATCCTTTTGCTTCAAAATTTGACTTAGAAATCCGAGATAAACGAGGTATAGAAATGTGGTCGCTGATTATCTCTCACGAATTCCGAATGCACCAACCATCCAAGCTCCGATCAATGAGGATTTCCTAGACGAGCATATCCTAGCCATTCTTAAGGAACCCTGGTATGCAGACATTGTTAATTACCTGGCCACGGGACAATTACCCACTAACTGGACAAAGCGAGACCAATATCGCTTCTTTGCCCAAGTACGGTACTTCTTCTGGGAAGAACCATATCTTTTTAAGTATTGTCCCGACTAAATTATTAGATGATGCATACCAGAGGAGGAACAGAGGAGTGTGCTTAGCTTTTGCCATGACCTTACATGCGGAGGACACTTCAGTCCCCGCAAGACTTCAAAGAAGGTTCTACTGGCCCACTCTGTTCAAAGACTCATATCATTTTTGCAAGTCATGTGCAAATTGTCAGAAAATTGGGAAATTTCAAGAAGAGACATGATGCCCCTAAACCTGATCCTTGAAGTTGAAAATTTTGATGTTTGGGGTATCGATTTCATGGGGCCATTCCCCAGTTCTTTCGGCAACCAGTTCATTTTGGTTGCTATAGATTATGTCTCTAAGTGAGTAGAAGCTGTGCAATTAAGACGAATGACAACAAAGTGGTTGTCAAATTTCTCAAAGAGAACATCTTCTCTCGATTTGGCACCCCCAGAGCGATAATTAGTGATAATGAATCACATTTCTGCAACAGAGTTTTTGAAGCTCTGATGCGAAAATATTCCATCAAATACAAGTTATCTACTCCGTATCATCCTCAGACAAATGGGCAGGTCAAAGTCACCAACCGACAGATCAAACTCATTCTGGAAAAGACTGTCGGATAAAACCGAAAGGATTGGTCGGTTAAGCTCAATGATGCATTGTGGGCTTACCGCACTGCTTTTAAGACAGTTCTGGGGATGTCTCCTTAAAGAATCGTGTTTGGAAAAGCTTGTCATCTACTAGTAGAGTTAGAACACTGGGCCCTCTGGGCAATTAGGCAACTCAACTTTGATCTGACCAAGGCCGGTGAACTTAGGAGACTGCAGATTTTAGAATTAGAGGAGATACGGAATGAAGCCTATGAGAATGCCCGAATCACCAAGAGCAGGACTAAACTTTTTCATGACCAAATCATAACCCGAAAAAACTTTGCACCGAGAGATAGGGTTCTGCTGTATAACTCTAGGCTTCATATTTTCGCGGGGAAGCTGAAAACTCGTTAGTTAGGACCGTTCATTGTGCGCACTGTTTTCCCACACGGTGCTATGCTTATTGCAGACACTAAGAACAACACGGAGTTCAAAGTGAATGGGCAAAGACTGAAGCCCTTCTTGACCAATGAGCCTATGACTCTGGATGATAGTGTGCTGACTCTTTTTGCCCCGTCATACACCTAACCACAACAAATAAATAAAAAAACAAAAAAATTGTTTATATGCTTACCCCTTCTACATTCTTTTTGACATTTCTTTAGCCTATTCGCACTTGGCCGGCCCGAGTCCACGAAGACGGTGACATCATTTCTCCCCCCTATTTATTGCAATTGCATTTCCATATGCATTCATTGAGGACAATACATTAGATAGTTGTGGGGGGTGCTAACACTTTTTTTTCCTTTTATTCTTTCTTTTTCTTTCAAAAAAAAAATCTCCAGATTGAAAAGAAATTTCATACTCTTTATAAAAATACCAAAAGATTGTAGGAATTACGGGAACCTTATTAATGAATCTTTATTTTTGCCTAAATAAATAGAAAGATTGGTTTGACTAAAAAGTTAGAAGGGATAAGGAAAATAACTCTTACCGTTTATTTAGCCTTAGTAGAATATGCATAACCCACACACATGCTTGGGATTTAGAGACACAACTCTGAAAAAAAAGAAAGAAAAGCTGGATAATTGTGCCTCAAGAAGCATGATTACTCACGCCAAAAAAATTCTATATACAATAATGTATAAATAAATCTTGATTTCGTGGCTTACTCCACTTGCATATTTGACCTGAAGGGTGTTTTTCCACCTGGTGCCCTAAGACCATCTGGTTTGAGAGTTATCGGTTTGATATGTGTTACATAAGTGAAGTAGAAGCCTAATGGACCAAGAATAATAAGTAAATATTAATAAAATTAAATGATATTCAAAGTTGAGTTGAAAAATCTCAAGCACATCACACTTACACATTATGCATATCTATCTAAAGCAAAATAAAAGAATGAGCTAGAAGTACAAGATCCTTTCTAAATTTAAAGAAAAACCATAGTTTCTTCTTTTATGAAGGCTAAAGTATAAGATGACTTATGAGGGTTAAACCTAATTATTATATCATTCGGTCATTTTTACTTAAATGATTGAAAGTTCTTTTTCATTAAAAAAAAAAGAGGGAGAAAAATTCTTTCTAACAACTAACTTCTTTTCTTTACTTACTGGATTTTGTGGGTATAATCCGCTAAAAACCATCAGGAGATAACACTCCTCCTCAGGGGAAACCTAGAGGTTTAAAGGCTTGTTGCACATGCTCAGTGCAATCGCATCACCTGCGAAAGTGATATAATAATTTTCTTATTTTTGTTTTGCTCGGGACGAGCAAAAACATAAGTGTGGGGTGTGATTAGTCTCTCATTTTGCATAATTTTCATCACATTCTCATATTTATTTCATGTAAAATTTTGCTAATAAAACCTTACTTGCTTGATCCTAGGTCCATGGTGTGCAAATGAAGAAGAAGACCTAAATCACCATTTAATTAGTGATTAAAAGCCTACCAGTAGCCATTGACTTTAGGGTGAAAATTTTGTTAGCCCAGGGTATCAAATTGCAAATCCAGAAGATCAAGGCATCAGAAGACAGTCTGGGCGACGCGCTGCCCGAAGCCAGGCGCGCGCCGCCCTGGCAGGGCCGCGGAAACGCGGCTGTTTCCGCGGCCCTTTGGGCGCGCGTGCGCCTGCGCTTTGGGCCACGTGCCGTTCACGTGGCCCCCTTTCCCCTGGTGCCTATAAATACCCCCAGGGGTCTTCAGTTTGAGCAGATCTAGAACTTTAGCAAGTTTTTATAATCTTGTTTTTAGGTTTGTAGTTGTTGTTGTTGTTCTTCTTCTAGTTGTTGTTTTTGCCATTAGAGTGAAAGAGAGAGAGATTGTGTAAGTGTCGTATTTGAAGGGTGACAAGCTAATACAAGTACTACTTCTCTTCCTTCTTTCAACTTACTTGTGCTTTCCTTTGCTTTTACTTCATTGTTGTAGTGTAAACTCATTACTCTTTACTTCTTCCTTTTTGTTGTTTCTTGTTGTAGTGTAACTCCCTTCCTCTCCACTTCTTTCCTTTGCTGTTTCTTTTACTTTTATGGCTAACTAACTTTTCTATAGAATGACTAACTAATTACTAACCCACTAATCTCTTACTACTTGATTGATAACCGGCATGAGTCAATAGTGTCAAACAAGCCTTGTGCAAATAAGAGCTATGGCATCTTAAGACGAGGGTTCTAACTCAAACTTACCTACAAGTAATTACCTTCGTATATTTCATACTTAAATGAATTTTTGATGATCTATGGGTTTTGTACTTTGCTTGTTGTTGTAAGTTAGAGACTTTCCTTTTAACTTTATCGATACCATTAGTGCACTCGTGTCTTCCCGTATTCTCGCCTTTTATTGGATCTTGATATGGGAATGTCTGAGTTTTTGCCGTGTAAGGCAAAGTTATAGAAGAACTTTCACTCGATTTCCACGTGAATAGTTTCAATACACAATGGTTGTGTTCGCCTATGATCCATCCTGAGGCTATCTGATTAGACTAAGAAGGTGTACTTATTATGTGTATAAGAATGTATTTGATGTACCCTTTCTTGTCTCCGCTATAGTATAGGACTATACCGAGTCGATTCTCAGGGAGAGCTCGCGATGGAAGCTTTAACGTGTGGTAGTGAAGTGAACAAACGATAATTCTTCTCTTGCTTATAAACTTAGTGAATCAAATGCAAAAGAAACTAAAAGAAAGGATGGCTATGTTCATGGTGGAAATCGTTGGAAAAGAAATCAATAAGTGGATGTGGTATTCACAAGAAAAAGAAAGAAAACTTAAAGAAAGCAATCCATGACTAGCTTACCTTGCTAGCTTGCCAAGACTTACTAGACTCCTTGATAGCAAATGCTTGCCTAATGTTGTCACTCCATTAGCGTAGGATTCGTCTCGCGTGATGACCTAATTACTTTCTCACTTGCAAGATGGTGGTTTAACCATCGGAGAAGAGAAGATCATACAACTTGCAAGATGAACAAAAGCAATCACCCATGAGTTAGTGAAGTAGCAAGACTAGTGGTTAGCTAGTACATGGAGAAGAAATTAGCTAAAAGCCATTAAAGAACTAAAACAAAGCTTGAAGTAATTGCAAGAAGTAAACAAAGCAAGTAATAAAGCAAGTAAACTAGAATCAAGCTCAAGTAGAGAAGTAGAGAATGGATCAATCCTTGTATAGCTCCAAGTGTCACTTCTTGATTACACAAGCTCTCTCCCTCACAATCACTCTCTTTTACATTGAATTCTAGGGAAGAAGAAGAGGGATCTAAAGAACAAAACCTAAAGAGAAAAATACATGAAAATTACAATACTAAACTAATCTCCTCTCTTCTCCATTCAGTTTCTGTACGCAGGTCAAGGTGGAGTATTTATAGCAGAAAGGAGAAGCTTCGAGAGCCAAGGTGGTTGCCACAAAATCCGGGCCATAACAACCTAGATCTGCCGCGGATTGCCGCGGGATCGCCGCGAGATCTGGGCCGTTGAGCCCAGATTTTCTGGTGAGATCTTCTTGTTAGTTAGTTAGCCACGTGGACTATCTGGAATCTTCGTTTGTTGCACGGATCTCTCTAGATCTGGATTTGAAATCTTTAGATTATCTTTAATCTTTGATTAATCACTTAATTATTGCTAATTAAGTAATTAATTGGCTATCTCTCCTTTAAGTGTGTACCTGCAAATATGTAGAGAAGAGGAATAAAAATCACATATTTATTTGTAATATGCATGGGGATTATGATATAAAATATGCAATATTGGATACTAATCACACCCCCACACTTATTCTTTTGCTCGTCCCGAGCAAAACTAATAAAAAGAAAAGAAAAATCTAAACTACCAATTTATTGCACCACTTTCGCAGGTGACGCGATTGCACTGAGCATGTGCAACAAGCCGTTAAACCTCTAGGTTACCCTAGAGGAGGAGTGTTGTCTCCTGAGGGTTTTCAGCGGATTACACCCACAAAATCCATAAAGAAAGAAGACAAATGTTAGTATTTTGAAAATCCAATTTGAACAAGAGACATGTTTACGAACTATTTTTGCAAAATATAAGTGATCCTAGGTCATAAGTCCACCTATAATTATTCTTCCTTAAACTTAGTCTCCATGCAAGATCTTGCTTTTAATTAAGGTAAGAATTCAAAATGGATTGAATACTTTATCCTTCATAAAACCTAGATAGTATGCACACCGTGTAAGTGAAGATTTCTGGATTTCAACTCTAACCATCAAGCCATTTATTTATTTATATATACTTTTTATGCTTTTTTCTTCCCTTAGTTTAGGCTTTCTAGTCTACCCTTGTAGCGAGCCTTTAACCGATGACTCCCAAACCAGTCGGTCTTAGGGTACCAGATGAGAAAACATCCCTCGGGTTTAAGGTCTCGAGTAGAAAAGGCCATGAAACTAAAGGGGATTATTTTAATCACCGTTAGGCGTGAGTAATCGTGCTTCTTGAGGCACAATTATCCAGCTTAATAAGTGATGTTTTTATTTATATATATATGTTTTTTTTTTTCTTTTATTATGGCATTTTTTGGTCTTTGTTTTCATCCCAAGAAATGTGTAAGTGTAAAGTGCATATTATCTAAGGCAAAAAATGCAAGATAAAAATATCTCACCAATTTTACTTACTTAGCCTATAATCTCAAACAAGATCTATTATTTCAACTAGGTTTAAGATGTCATAATTAAGGCTTTCTTAATTTCTAAGATACATCTTAATTTTCTTAGAAATAGATCAAAACTTTGTCTCTTATTTCAAAAGTTTTTATTTTTTTATTTTTTATTTTTTATTTTTTTAAAAGAAGTGTAAAAGAAAGAAAATCTAAAAACTCTATGTTAGTAAACCCTCCCCCACACTTATTTCATGCATTGTCCTCAATGCATCATGATATATGTATGCATGAAACAAAATGGAAAGGGAAGGAACAAATTACCTTAAGGTGGTGGTTCCGGTGGTGGTCGGATTGGTCCACGGAACATGGCCCAATCAACTTGTCGTTGGGTTTTCAGAAACCCACCAAAAATCTCAGAAATATGACCCACTAAAATGATGTATGCATGTGTTATTTTAATTATGTACATGACCCCATCTAATTTTAAGATTTTCCTAATAATTTCAGAGTCAAATTTATCAATTTCCTTGTCCCAGAATGGTATATGACATGATAAAACAGTTGACTTGGACTCTGGAAGGAACACCGACTCAGGGAAGTGAATGAAGTCAAGTAAAGGTTCAGGAGTCGGAATGGATTCAGGAACTGAGTCCAATCAAGAAAATGAAGCGCAAGTCCACATTCAGTTTCCCATGATGGAATGTGACTATCTAAGATTAGTGATTCAAGTTCAGGAAGGTTGGGAATCAAAACTGACTCTAAAATGTTACTCAAATTGGGTAACAAAACAGGAGTCATTAATGATTCAGGTATTTGAACTAAATCACAAACTTGAGGGTCAAAGTCACATTTCTCATTGAGTTCAATTCCACAAAATTGTGAACTTGCCAATTTGTCAATAGGATCTTCAAAAAGGTATAATTGGTCAAGTTCAACATGATCCTCAAAGATGGGTGATTCAACTTCATTGTGAATTGGGCAAGGATCCAAGGTTGACTCCGGGAAAAGATGATGTGTGAGGTAAAGCTACCGGAGTCATTATCGAATCAGAAAAAAGAATTGAATCACTAAGTTGGGGTTCAAGATCACATTCCTCATGTAGTTCAATTTCAGAAAAATGTGAACTTACCAATTTATCAATGGGATTTTCAGAAGTATGGAATTGGCCAAGTTCAATGTGATCATCATAAAATATTGGTGATTCAATTTCACAATGGATAGGTACTGGATTCAATTCTGATTTTGGAAATGGATTGAAATCAGGTAAGGATATGGAAGTCATGATTGAATCAGGAAGTAGAGTTGAATCATCTGGTGAAAGTTCAGGATCATAATCATGTTCAAGTTCAATTTCAGGGAAAGGAAAACTTGCCAAAATGTCAATTGGATCTGAAGTTTGGACAAGTTCATTTGTAGGAGATGAAAAACTTGCCAAAATGTCAATGGGATTTGACGTTTGGACAAGTTCAATTTTAGAAAATGAAAAACTTGCCAAAATGGAATCTGAAGTTTGGACAAGTTCAGGTGGTTGCGCTGAAATTGAATCTTGATTTTCAAAACAACATGACTCTTTGACAGAATGATCAGTGACATTAGAAGAATGAGAATGAAGAGTTTGAATCATCAACTCTACGTCACGATTACGAGTATTTCGAGTCTGAGCCAAGAATTCAAGCATCTTTTCACAATTCATTGGTTCATCATTTTGTGAAAAAGATGAAGTGTTGTTTTGGAATTGTGATGAAATTGTGAGTCAAAAATGTATGGTGATGGAAAAGTGGACTCACACAAGAAATCATTACTCATAAATGGTTGTTCATTATGAAGAGGTGGAACTGAGTAAGACTCTTGAAAATACTGTGGACTTGGAGAGGAAAATGGTTCTGGAAGTGTCTGCTCAGCTCTCTGTAAATTGACTTCTAAACTCCTTAGTAACTCAGATTTTTCTTCAATTGGTGGCTCAGAAAAAGGAGTATATGAAGCTGATTCTGGAAATGAATATTGTGGATATTGTGGACTCGGTGAATATGGTGGACAAGGAGGTTGATAATTAAACTCGGGGGACTGGAATCCCCAATGACTCGATGAAGAGTTGAAATTATTTTGGACATTATAATTGTTAGATGGGGGGTATGGGTCATATTGATTCGGATAAGGCCAACCCGGTGTATTTGTTGGTGCATATTGTAAAACACCGGGTTGGAATTATCCGAATAAGGAGATGGTGTGAAATATGGATTATTATTGAAAGAATTGTTGAATGCCATATCACACAATCACAAACAAAACAAACAACAAACAAACAATCAAACAAAAGAAAAAAATTCTAACCTAAGTTAGGGTAGACTTAGACCTAGACGACTCCTAACTGATAGACTGTCCACGGGAGGTTCAGTGTAGACTCTAACCACAAGCTAATCAGCCAGGGAAGGGTAAGGTTGGTGGGAGGTTTTCCGTCCGAAGACGTTCCTTAATTAAGTAACCAGCAACCTTCAGGCTTTCGGCCCTCAACCCCTTTCCTAGACACCGATTTTGCAAGAGTTAAATTCCAACACTTTTCCCCCTTAGGATAATCTCCTAAGTGAGTCCGAGATGTCCCTAGGGCCAACGTCTACTTTTTATTAAATTAGGCTTGGGTTAGTGAGTGCTTGGGAAATGATTTTCGGGCTAAGGAAAGGGTAATGACCTCCCCCACCTTATCTTATTTACGGGTATGCCCTTAAATTTGAATTGTGCAAGTGTACAAGAAATATCACAAGGATTCACTCAAAGTATGAAAATCAAGCAAGAGATGATTCCTAGTCTATATGCAATGCGAAACGTACCTTGCCTCCAGCACTCTTCAACAGTAAAAGTAAAGAATTGAAAAAACACGTGCCTAAAATGCAAATGTCTAAACAATTTTTAACAATTTCAACCAACTTTTTACTGTTGTTTAATTAAGCAGGTATATGGTGAAAAATACAGGATTTCAAGTATAGAAGCAGATGTATTTTGCAGATCTGAAGCCCCTGCAGAAAATTTGTCAGAAGTGCACTCCTCTGTGCCGCGGCCGCGCGGCTTTTGCCGTGGGAACGCGGCACTTTGGAGGGATCCTGGTCTCTGCTTTCAAGAGCAGAGGCCCAGGTCCACTTATATGTGACTGCAATGAATATTTTCCTGTTTCTTTACCTGTAACCTGCAAACAGAGAAGAAGAATCGTTTAGTACTTCACTTGAAACCAAAAGAACGTCGCTCTCCCCGGCAACGGCGCCAAAAATTGATTAGACTAAGAAGGTGTACTTATTATGTGTATAAGAATGTATTTGATGTACCCTTTCTTGTCTCCGCTATAGTATAGGACTATACCGAGTCGATTCTCAGGGAGAGCTCGCGATGGAAGCTTTAACGTGTGGTAGTGAAGTGAACAAACGATAATTCTTCTCTTGCTTATAAACTTAGTGAATCAAATGCAAAAGAAACTAAAAGAAAGGATGGCTATGTTCATGGTGGAATCGTTGGAAAAGAAATCAATAAGTGGATTGGTATTCACAAGAAAAAGAAAGAAAACTTAAAGAAAGCAATCCATGACTAGCTTACCTTGCTAGCTTGCCAAGACTTACTAGACTCCTTGATAGCGAATGCTTGCCTAATGTTGTCACTCCATTAGCGTAGGATTCGTCTCGCGTGATGACCTAATTACTTTCTCACTTGCAAGATGGTGGTTTAACCATCGGAGAAGAGAAGATCATACAACTTGCAAGATGAACAAAAGCAATCACCCATGAGTTAGTGAAGTAGCAAGACTAGTGGTTAGCTAGTACATGGAGAAGAAATTAGCTAAAAGCCATTAAAGAACTAAAACAAAGCTTGAAGTAAATTGCAAGAAGTAAACAAAGCAAGTAATAAAGCAAGTAAAAACTAGAATCAAGCTCAAGTAGAGAAGTAGAGAATGGATCAATCCTTGTATAGCTCCAAGTGTCACTTCTTGATTACACAAGCTCTCTCCCTCACAATCACTCTCTTTTACATTGAATTCTAGGGAAGAAGAAGAGGGATCTAAAGAACAAAACCTAAAGAGAAAATACATGAAAATTACAATACTAAACTAATCTCCTCTCTTCTCCATTCAGTTTCTGTACGCAGGTCAAGGTGGAGTATTTATAGCAGAAAGGAGAAGCTTCGAGAGCCAAGGTGGTTGCCACAAAATCCGGGGCCATAACAACCTAGATCTGCCGCGGATTGCCTCGGGATCGCCGCGAGATCTGGGCCGTTGAGCCCAGATTTTCTGGTGAGATCTTCTTGTTAGTTAGTTAGCCACGTGGACTATCTGGAATCTTCGTTTGTTGCACGGATCTCTCTAGATCTGGATTTGAAATCTTTGGATTATCTTTAATCTTTGATTAATCACTTAATTATTGCTAATTAAGTAATTAATTGGCTATCTCTCCTTTAAGTGTGTACCTGCAAATATGTAGAGAAGAGGAATAAAAATCACATATTTATTTGTAATATGCATGGGGATTATGATATAAAATATGCAATATTGGATACTAATCACTATCTTCCAAAATTTAGAAATTAGTGAGAGCGCTTAGTAGAAAGTTAGCCATGCATTTTTACAACTAAGAAAAAAAATTCACTTTTACAAACCACTAAATTTTTCCAACAATTCTTAAAACAACTTGTTTTACTTTTCAATTCTTTATTTGGAAATAAGAACTTTCTTTCTTCTTGAACTTTGAAGCCGCATCAAGCTTCCATCGCTCTCCCTCCTTGTGGATACGACCCGTATAGCCACTTTGCTACTACGGAAGAATCACAAAAGCAGTAACATCAACCCACACTTCCTTCTCTTATTTGAGTGCTTGCTTTTTGCCGATCAATGTACCAGTGAGGTCTTCCCTCATGGTGTATCAAGATGTCAGTGATGCACAAGGATCGTTATTCATGGTCCCAGCAAGATGTAAAGGCCAAGACCAATCCTTTTTGAAAAAGACAAGTCTAAATCAATAACTCATGAAGGCTCTGAAGGCGATGATGAATCTCCTCATCTCTCATTATGAGTCAAATGTACTTAGAATGATGGAGAACATGGGTATGACCTAACAAATGGTCCTGGTTTAAACTTTGACAAAGGAAGG